>PVIU01005520.1:0-112235 GCA_004026605.1 Ondatra zibethicus | reverse complement strand
AAACAGACATGACGAGGACACTGTGTTTGGCAGGGTCTTACTGCCCTTCTTTATCACTCCTATTTTGGCTATCGCGGGTGGGCTAGCTGGTGAGTCATGGGTCATGGTGCCCATCTGTTGCTCCCCTTTATCTTTTGGTCCTTGACTGACTAGGAGGGTACCTAACTTTGACTTTATTTCTTTTATTTTTTAATTCTTTTACTCATGTCAAAGAATCATCAGGTTGAGAATTTTAATTCTTTCAATACAAGGTACTAGAAAAATATAGTGGCAGAGCCTATAACCCTAGAGTTGTTTGGTTTTGGTTTTTGAGACAGGTAACCCCAGAATTCTGAAGGCTTGAGGCTAATTGGAGTTCAGGACTTTTAACTGAGTTCCGATGGTGGGTGGAGGGGGGAGGAGGATGGCTGGCCCTTTGGGAGGGGATTTGGTACTATCGAGAGATCTGTCTGGTCTGTCTTTATTGGACCTCTTTTATGACTAAATTTTAGACCTAGCCTTTCAATTCTCTTGCCTCTACCTCCCTGGGGGTGAGTTCCATTCCTGTGCCACAACATTCACCCTTCCGTGCGTCTCTTTTCAGTTCAGCAACCCCTTAGCTCTTTTTCCCTTTTCCTGGATCATCTATCCTGCCCAGGTATTTAGCAGCGTCTAGTTCACCCCTGGGTCTCCATTATTGAGGACACTGTAGTCAATCCTTTCCATCCACCTTAGAGGTCGCACCCAGTGGGATCAGAAGACCCTGGATCGCACGCTGCCTGCCACATGGCTGACTGACCATCGTCTTCCAGAAAGGCCAAGTGACTTTCTCTCCTTCAGCGTTCTTTACGGGAACGGAGTGGGGTGTAATAAGGGGTCGACTACATTATCAGTTCTCGGCCCAATATGGCGTGCTCCAGCTTCCGCACCACCCTCAAAGATGGCAGCCCCCATCTGGAGACCGCCATATTTAGCCTACGAGACGCCCAGCCAGGGCCTGACGCGACCGGAACGTGATGCAAAGTGGAGGCGGGGCTCCTCCCCCCAAACCCCTGTCGTAGAGTGTCTCGTGACAGGCACTTCCGCTCGGGGCGGCGGCGGTGGCGGAAGTGTGAGCAAGGCCGGAGCTTTGGCCATAAAGCCCGAGGCGGCGGCGTTGGGTACGGTGTTTGGGGCTGGGCAGCTCCGAGGAGCCTGCTGGAGCCGGAGTCGGACTCTCTATCGCGGCCTGCGTTGTGTCTCTTCCCCGGCGTACCCCGCGGTGAGTGGCGGGCCCGGGCCGCCCTTCCCCCGCCGCGGCCCCGGCCTCCGGGCCTGGCGTCCTAGGCGAGAGCCGGGCCGGGCCAGGCGGGGCGGCGCCCGGCGGGCGGAGGTCGGAGGGCGCGGGGTGACCCGGCGGGCGGCGGGTACGGGGACCCTCGGGCCCCGCGCGTCCTCGGCGGCAGCCCTACTGGCTGGGAAGAGGTACCGGCCGGCCACCGAGGCATTGCTGCCAGGCGCGTCACATGCCCCGGCCCGCCGCGGACACCGGGAAACAGGAGCTTTCAGGGTCCTGCACGGTAGATCCTATTTCGAAGTCCCAGGGGGCAGGACCTCCTGAATGTCTCTCAGAAGGCCTGGTGCCCTCCTGGCTGGTAATCGTGCCAATGTGGAGAGTGACGTTGGGAAGATTTCGGATTTCTCGTTTGCCTGGGCTGCGTGGCAAGACCGCACAGGTTGCCCTATTCTCCCAGCAGCCCTCCGAAGCACCGAGGCAGTGTTCCCTTACAGAGAAATCAAAGAACAGAGAGGTTAAGTCACTCATCCAAGGTCACACCGCTGATAAGTTACACAGAGAGAGACTGAAGCGTCGACACTCAGGCTACTTAGCAATCTACTGGCCTTTGGCTTCTTCTGCTTTAGGTGCTTCCAGAGCTTGCCACCTGTTATCTGTCCATCAGCACCCCCCCCTTCCACCTCCTGTCTAGTGATGTCATTTGAGAGCCTCTTGGTTCTACCTTTAAGCCGGGTTGCATTGACAGTTGTAACTTACAAGGCATATCCCGGCAGTGTAGTGTCACTGAATCAGAAGATTTGAGTTCTGGCAAGGTATGTATTGGATTTGAATAGTTTTCGCATCCAGGTCTTTTCTTTGAGTCAGGTCTGGTATGCCTGCCGTGTGCACCTTCCATTCTGTAAGAATTGATGGGTGCCAAGCTTGTTGAAAATAACCGTCTTTGCCTTCCCAAAGAACAGACTCTTGTCTCTTCCATGTGACATCAGCTGATGACCCGCATGATTGGGTCAATAAACTCTCTTGTTAGTATGTTTTTCTTCGAGCTTGGGAGAGTTGGTTCAGAATTGAGTTCAAGAGCTGGCAAGTGAGTTACAGCTACTTCTGAAGCTGACCGAGCTAAAGTTTGGTATCCTAGAGTGCCTGGCGTTTACCATTGTTACCCAGCCTGGTGCACGTAAGGAATGGGAGAGCAGTGCCTGGCACCTTCATTTAGGAAATGTTTTCTTCCATCATGTATGTGTCAGGCATTACTGGGGCCTGACTCAGGGAGACAGGCATGGGTCCTGGCCTCCAGGAATTGTAAAACGGTGAGCCTCACAATTCAGAACTCTGTTTTGGGATGACTGGGCTGTTAGAAAGAATGTGGGGCTTTTGCAGAAAGTGGTTGGTTTTTTAGGTGAATCAGACATCCAAAAGTGTTGTGTTCTGGCTAACAGCTTGTAATATTTGCCAACTTTTTGTGTGTGGTATATGCTTGTGTGCATGTGTGAAGGTTGATATTGGGTGTCTTACTTAAATGTTCAACTTTTTTTGAGGCAGTGTTTATTTACTAACCTGAAGCTCATTGACTGCTAAGTAGGGTAGGTTTGGTGAACTTAGCCCCTCTCCCTCCCACTCCCACTCCCCCCACCACCCCTGGGGTTACAGATGCCTCTGCACCTAGCTTTTCCTTTTTCTTGATTGGAATGTGAGTCCAGGGTATCTGAACTCAAGTCGTTATGCTTGAACAGCCCCTGAGCCATTTTTAGCCCCCATCTTTGTGAGCTTTAGGAACAGTGTTTGTATGGTTTGCTTCTGAAAGAGGGGATCAAATTACAGCTTATGACTGATCACATCTTTTGAAGAGTAACCATCAACACTAAACTTGATTCCTTTTTTGTTGTAAGTGATATTTTTGTCCTCCCTCCCTGGGGAAATGATGCCACTTGGTACAGTACACTGTAGTGTGTGAGCAAAGGCACATTTGATATGCTGGGTTTTCCTTGTCAGCCTAATGTAGCTCCTGCCAGACTTGGTGATGCAGTCTGGATTTAGACAAAGAAACAAACAAACCAGTGCCCTCTGTTTCCTGCGGCTTTCTTGTTCCTTCCTTTAAGACCAGGTTTACTCTGAAGGTAGACCTCCATGAGTAAACCCAGGAGGGTGGAGCTGAGACGTCTCTGAAAATAGTCTTATTAGTGTAATCTTCCAGGTGATTGTTGGCAGCCCCATGGGTGACTTTCCTGGTTTTCTTTTTTTGGTGCCAATTGTACCTTACAGTCAGAGGTCCTAACCCTGTAAGAGAACAGTCCTTGGATTTGCTGTTACTCCATCTTCAAAGAGATTGCACTAGTAATCCTTTAACCTTACATTTGCCATCAAGCTTGCTATGAAAATACGGTGCAAACCCAGACCCTGAGGTCCACTAGGCATCTTCTGCATCCAGCCTCCCTGGGTCTGACATGACTCTTTCATTTTTTTCTATGATATCCATCCAAGTCAGCAGATATGGCCGAGATACATGACAGTTTCCCTGGGGAAGTAACGAGGAAGTGGCCTCCTAATCTGGGTTTACCAGCAGCTCCTTTGGGAGCTGGGTCCTCTTTGGAAGGGTCCTGAAGCTCCGCTGTGTTTTGGCTCCTGCTTTCTGCTCCACTGGGGTTGCTCTCATTGTGTTCTGGTTGTGTTCTCACTGTGTTCCCAGACTCTTACCTGCGCTGACCTGTGCTCTTGTTCTGTGGTCTGGGTGCTGTACTGCCTGCAGTTGCTGCAGAGACATTTGCAGAGTTCTCTTGAGTTATTTGTCCTCACATCTTTCACCTTTTAGACGACAATAAAGACTGGAGAGCACTTGCATTTATGTTTTAAAGTGTAAATAAAAAACAAAACCAGAGCCAGACTTTAAACGGTGTCTGTGAGCAGTGATCTGCAGAGCTGCTGTGATGGGTGGGATTGAAACAGGCTTTAGAAGGCTCCCTGACCAGCTCCACTTTTAATGCTGCACTCCGATTCCAAAACCAAATTTAAGAGGAGCTACTTGCAAAATGTAGGGAAGGAAGAGAACTTGGGATTTGGCTCCAGGGGTGAAGTGACATGCAGTATTGGCTTTGCTCATCTGCTTTAAGATGCAGTAATTAATGCACAGGGTGGGAGTCCAGCAAGAGCTCTGTTTTGGTGATGTCATCACTGCTTTGGAGATGTTTGATTCTGTTGTCCACTTCCTGGTCTCCTAGGATTGCCTGTGTTGGCACAGAGCAGATCTGAGGCAGCCTTAGGACCTGAGCAGTCTGCAGGGATTACACAGCCAGGTTCTGCTTCTCACTCAGCCTTGCTTATGATGCTACCAGGCAGAGTGAAGGAGGTTCTTGACGCTCCCTAGACATTAAGTGAAGATGGCTTCTTCAGGAAGCTAACTCACTTGACTTCAGGAGCCCTATAACAGTTACTGCACATGAGCAAAGTGCACTATATACATGTATGACAATGACATAAAAATACATGATAATAAAAATTAAAATGGTTAACACCGTTTGTTCTAGTCTGTGTATCAGTGTGATTTTTAAAAGGTTGACTTCAATTTCGTAAACTTTGAGTTGAGTACACAATGACAAAGCTACTATGAATTCATCTTAAAAAAAATAGTGGATTGGTGCTCATCCACACACACAAACCCAGGTACATCTTTTGAATAGGAACTTCTGTAATCCAGGTTAGCCTTGAATCCTTAAATTGCTAAAGGTGACTAAACTGATCCTTTTTTCTCTTACTAAGTACTGCGACTGTTGACATCCATCACTGTGTCTCTTAGATATAATGATTGGTCAGCTGGCCAACAATTCTCCATGCACTTACCAGATCTGGGGACCTTGAAGTAGCTCTAAGTCATCTTTGCAGTTCCTCATAGAGCTGTTTCTAGGGTGTGGTGGCATACACTTTTTGGGAGGCAGACAGGTGAAGCTTTGAGTTTGAGGCCAGCCTGGTCTACATAGTGAGTTATAGATCAGCCAAGGCAACACAGTGAGGGCACCCCCCCTTTCTTTTTAAAGCAGTCTGGGTGTGTTGGCACACACCTTTAATCACAGTAGGCGAATCTCTGTGCGTGAGGCCAGTCTGGTCTACATAGTTCGAGGACAACCAGAGTTACATAGACCCTGTCTGGGGGAAAAGCGCTTTAGCCTGTGTTATAATAGTCACTGACTGCTGGAAAAACATTGTTGACTTGTAGAAACCATCCTACCGAGCATCTTCTGCAAATACCATCTAGTATTTGTGTGTTACTTATGGGTTCCAGGGAATGTAATTTTATGCTCACAGCCTGGTGTTTCTTGTTGAGATGGTCGTGACTGGTTGGGTGGCCCAGCTAGAGTGGAGTGCCATCCTGCCTTCTCCATCACACGTGTTCCCTGAAGACCTTAGTAGTTGACCTCTTACGCAGATGTGCCTTTCTTCTACTAATTTACTTAAAGCCACATAGTTTTTGCTAATTATTGAACTAATCAGATATTTTTTTAAGGTAGGAACTAAAAAGAAGAAACGGTTGTGATTTTCTACCTACTAGTTTCTTTCTGTAAATAGACACTTTAATTTATTTTATTTTATTTATTTATTTATTTCCAGACAGGGTTTCTCTGTGTAGCCCTGACTGTTCTGGAACTCACCCAAGGCCAGGCTGGCCTGAAACTCAGAGATCTACCTGCCTCTGCTTCCCAAGTGCTGGGATTAAAGGTGTGCACTACCATGTATGGCCCACTTTTTAAATAGGCAAATATCTATATGGAAATAAAGTAGATGAGCAGTTTAAAGACTTTTCACAAACTTTAAAGATTCTTGTGCCTCTTTCAAGCCATTATCTCCTTACTGTTGTTAACTCCACTGAGGATTTTCTTTCTTGTTTTCATCTTTGTAAAGCTATTTATTGAACATCTCCTCTAGCCCCAGTCCTATCCCACTCCCACGCTCAGAACATGAAGCCAGCTGCAGCTGATTTCTAACACAGTGACTAATTTTGCTTGGTTTGGATTCTATTGTGTAAATGGAATTATCCACTGTGCAGTCTTTCCTCTTTATCTGGTTTCCTTGACTTTTCTGAAACCTTGAGTAATGTGTAGTTTTAATTTCATTTTCATTGCACCGTAATAGTTCATTATATGATTAAAATGTTTAAGTAGAGTTGGTGGTGTGGTGTGCATCTTCATTTACTCTGGAAGCTGATACAGAGCAATCTCTTGAGCCTAGGAGTTCAAGATCAGCCTGGATAACACAAGAACACCTCTATTCAAAATATAAATGAATAAATAAAAGTAGAAAGGCTGGGTTTTAGGCGATGTGTCTGCTTGTATGCCATGAATCCAATAGTTTAAATAGCAGTGGTGTGTTCCCTTATGGCTCTGGAGGTTATGCACCTGGGCTGCAGATGGACAGACGGGGCTTCTGAAACCTCTTTCCCACCCTGTACATCATTGTCCTCTTTTGTGTGATGTCCTGACCTCCTCCTTAGTCAAACTGAATAACGGCCAACTCCAATGATCTCTTTAACCTGTAACCCCTTTAAAGACCCTGCCCTGCAGTAAGTCCCATTCTGAATTGGAGCTAGGCTTGCAGAGCATGAATGGGTGTGGAGGGTTGGGGCAGGTCACAGTTTAGCTGTTTCACTGTAATAGACAGGGCCCCTGCTCGCAGAACCTGACCCTTTGTGGCCCCCCATTTTCCCCTTTTCTCCAATGCAGGGAGACCTGGAGTGGGCAAGAGAGATAGTTCCTAGTTTGAGACTACTAACAGTGTTACTTCCCTGTTAGAGGTGAAGGCTGAGGAATGCTTGATTAGCGTGTGTAGGAACCTAGGCTTGATCCCATAGCACCTCAGAAAAGAAAATAAGTAATGAAATGATGAATGTTCTGAGGTTAGAAAACCAGAATGACTTCAGTGTGGCCACTCATGTGGTCTCTTTGCTTTTATGATCTTTGATCTTGGCCCATCTCTGAGCTTGGCCCAGAGAGTATAGCTCATCATAGCAGAGGGTGCCTGCCTTCAGAGTCTGTTGGTCTCACGTTTCGTCCTTAAAGTGCTGGAGTTCCTCATGCATATGTCAGTGGCCTGGTCTACAAAGCAAGTTTCAGGACAGCCAGGACTGTTACACAGAAAAGCCTTGTCTTGGAAAAAAAGAAGCAGCTGGATATGCCCTGTTTCTGGGAGAGAAATGCCTTTGTTGTGATAACTTATTGTCACAGTTGAACCAGGGGCCTCATAGGAGCTAGGCGAGTACTCTTCCACTGAGCTATAATCCCACCTCAGAATTGCCTTTAGCAGTAGGTTAAAAATGGGAAGAATAGAGGTGGAAGAAGAGTCTTAATTTGGTTTTCCTCTTCAACCAGCCAACTGTTTGAGTTCTTTTTAGGAACTTATGGCCAAGCTGTCATTGTTTGCAGAGTCTATGATACCTGGAACTGTTATCATAGCCTGCCTGCTTAGCCAAAAACCACTATCACCCTTGTCACCTACTTAGTTCTAGGTTTAAAATTTTAACTTAGGACAGCTTTGGAGATACAGCTAAATGGTAGAGACCAGCAAATGCAAGCGCCTCCCTTCCCTCCCTGCTCACCCCCACCCACCAAAAAAGTAAACACGGTAAACAAAAAAATCTGAGAGCTATAAGAAGGGCAAACCCTCTTAGCAAGAATTACTTTCTAGGGAACTTGTCTTTTTTTTTTATCCCCCCTTTGGTTTTTCGAGGCAGGGTTTCTCTGTAGCTTTGGAGCCTGTCCTGGAACTCACTCTGTAGACCAGGCTGGCCTCGAACTCACAGAGATCCACCTGCCTCTGCATCCTGAATGCTGGGATTAAAGGCATGTGCCGCCACCACCCGGCTCAAGGAACTTGCTTTCTGAAAGTTGCCTTTGCTTTTTCTTCCCTGTGGGAATATGATACCTGGAATAGAGTGTGAACGGTCTGTGCATTGCATTATTTAAGCTTCACAAATTAAACTTCTTGACATGTCACTTTTCTTCTTCCAAGGAGATCTTCAGTATTGTGAAACTACTACATAGAGGATCTGGGACTAGCACCAAGCATCTTAAGTTTGCAGAAGGCGCTGTGACCCTAAAATGAGAATAGCATCTTCAGTGAAGATCTGCCTTCCTTAATTTCATGCTTTGTGTTTTACCAATTCAAAGTCAGGTGTGTGGTAGCACACACCTTTAGTCCCCGCTCCCAGGAGGCAGAAGCAGGTGGATCTATGTGAGTTTGAGGCCAGCCTGGTCAGCAGAGTGAGTTCCAAGATAGCCAGGGCTACACAGAGAAACCCTGTCTCAAAAAATAAAACGAGTTGGTTATACTTGCTGTTCTGTTTTTGTGATGTGTAAATTCCCAGGTAGTGACCTTTGAAGCATTATCAGACATAACAGGTGAGGCTATGCTTTGTAACAGCCTCTGAATGTACAATAAATAGCACATGGTTCTTAGCTTGCTGCTAGGATTTCTGTTGTTTTGTTTTGAGAGGAGCCTTGCACTGTTAACCCAGAATGGCCTTGTACTTGAGATAGTAGGCCCACTCCTTTCCAAGCTTCCCTTCCCCTTCTGTCCTTAGGTAGAACCCAGGGCCTTGTGCATACTCAGCAAGGGTTCTACACTGAACTAAACTCTAGCCCTGCGTCCTCCTTACTCCTGAAGGAGTATCTGTGATAGGACAAAGGAAGAACAAACTGCTAAAGGCTTTTGGACCTAGAGGGAATTGTTTCAGGCCAAAAATGACTCATCATTTATGCTTATGGCTCATTGGCCTGGAAGTCACAACATAGAAGGCGTCCTGAAGTAGGGTCCTACTATGTATCCAGCAGGCCCAGGGCTGGAAGCACTAGTGTCAGTTGAAGTGACCGAGAGAAACAAGCCTTTTTAGAGATTCCTCCTCCAGGCAGGTGGTTAACTTAAAAGCTGAGAGGAGCTTAGTTCTGCAGTATATATTTGGGCATTATTTGAACCCGGGTCTTCCTCTGTGTCCCAGGCTTGGCAGTCCTCATGATTCAGCTTCCTTGTTGCTGGGATTGTAGGTGTCACCAGGCCTGGTTTGGAAGTTTAGCTCTGTTTATGAAGTGGTCTGCCACTTTGATTCAAGACTCACCTTCCAAACTAGATTTATTCTAGGAATAAGTGTAACAGTCTTCAAGTATTTCTTAGGTCTTTTTCTTCCCCTGTCTGTAGAACCCTCCTTTTCCATTGCCTGTGGTTTAAGACCATCACATGTTGGTAGTGTTGGCCTTCTTGGCTTTGTCCCCTGGCTGGCAAGGCAGTCCCAATGCTACCTTTCCTCTGTAACCACAGGACATCCAGCCTGCCATCCTACCTTGATCCTCCTGAGTTCTGGGATGGGTGTGTTTTACCAGGACTGCCTCTAACTCTGTTTTTGTTTGTTTGTTTGAGGTGGTTTTATCTATCCTTTGAGTGCTGGGTTTAAAGGCGTGGTCTGTCGTATCTGGCCATTCCTAACTGGCTTTTGATAAATAATATACATGTATATTTGATGTATATGTTGTGTCCTTTTGTGTATATGTTGCTTTTATTGGTTGATGAATAAAGCTGATTTGGCCTATAGCAGGGCAGAATATAGCCAGGCTGAAAGGGATATTTAGAGAGAGTAGGCGGAGTCAAAGAGTCGCCATGTAGCCTCTGAAGAAGATGCCTGCGGGACCCTTACCACCAGTAAGCCACAGCCTTGTGCCAATATACAGATTAATAGAAATGGGCTAATATAAGAGTTAATTAATAAGAAGCCTAATAGGTCAAACAGTGTTGTAATTAATACAGTTTCTGTGATTAATCTGGTCTGAGTAGTCGAGAAACGAACGAGCAGTCTCTGCCTACATATATCTGCTATGATTGGTGGTTGAAGAAATACATGTAAGTGTGTGGAGTGAAAAAATCAGAAGCTGTAGGATTGCAGATGCTTCCATAAGCAGGACTTCAAGGTGTAATACAAGACTACCTGTGGTGGTGCACGCCTTTAATCCCAGCACTCGGGAGGGAGAGGCAGGTGGATCTCTGAGTTCGAGGCCATCCTGGTCTACTAGAGCTAGCTCTGGGACAGGCTCCAAAGCTACAGAGTAACCCTGTCTCGAAAAACCAAAAAAAAAAAAAAAAAGATTACCTGTTCTTAGCTGGGTTTGGTAGGGCACGCCTTTAATTCCAGCACTTGGGAGACAAAGGCAGGCAGATTTCTTGTGAGTCTGGGGTCAACCTGGTCTAAAACATCAAATTCCAGGATAGCTAAGATTACACAGAGGAACCCCCCCAAACAAAACAAAACAAAAAAATTACCTGTTCTTAAAATCTTCTATTATTTTCAGTACTTTCTAGCTCTTAGTCATAGAACTTTGTTTGATTTTTTTTTTTTTTTTTTGAGATAGAGTCTCTTGCAACCCAGGTTGGCCTTGAATCTCTTATTGGGATTACAGGAGTATATAATAATACAACCGGGTTTCCTTCCTGTTAACCATTTTCTTTTCTTTTCTTTTTTTTTTTTTTTTTTTGGTTTTTCGAGACAGGGTTTCTCTGTGGCTTTGGAGCCTGTCCTGGAACTAGCTCTTGTAGACCAGGCTGGTCTCGAACTCACAGAGATCCACCTGCCTCTGCCTCCCAAGTGCTGGGAGTAAAGGCGTGCACCACCACCACCCAGCCCTGTTAACCATTTTCAAACGACTGGCTTGAAGCTTTGCCTTACTTCTTTGTGAGAGGAAAGCATGACCTTATGACCTGATATTCGCCCTTTCAAATTATTTATAAATTACAAAAGCAGTATAGAAGTCTTTTTCAGAGATAAGATCTCACTGTGCAGACTAGGCCGATCTTAAATTGTAATTCCAGCTCTGCTACCCAAGTGCTAGGATTACAGGCTTGCACCACTCTGTCTTGCTAGTATAAAAGTTCATTTGGACAATGTGGGGGTTATTCAGAACTCCTTTTTAAAAGATTTCTTTATAATGTATACAATGTTCCGTCTGCATGTATGTCTGCAGGCCAGATCCGAAGAGAGTACCAGATCTCATTACGGCTGGTTGTGAGCCACTATGTGGTTGCTGGGAATTGAACTCAGAATCTCTGGAAGAACAGCCAGTGCTCTTAACCACTGAGCCATCTCTCCAACCTCCTCAGAACTGTTTTAAAGCAGGATCACATAGTACATAGTAGCTTTGTAAAAATTCTGCCATGCATAGAAATCCTTCCTTATAATGTATGCTGGCTTTTGTTTTTGATGTGCTGGGAGCAAACCCAGGATCTCATGCATACTAGAGGTAGGTGGTGGATCTCTGACCCACATCCCTCATTTATTACATGCTGTTTTTAGTGACTCTGATTAGTAAGTGCACTTGCCACCCTCTAAAGAACATTTTAGTTCTAACCCTGCAAGGAAAGAATTCAGGGGGCTAGAGAGATGGTACAGGGGTTAAGACCACTCAGTGCTCTTTCCAGAGGTCCCGTGTTTAGTTCCCAGCACCCATATAACTGGTAACTCTAGTTCCAGAAATCTGATGCCCTCTTCTGACCTCTTCAGGTACCAGGCATGCATGTGGTGCACAGACATCCATACATACAAAACACCCATATACATAAATAAAAGAATTCAGTTGTTTATCTTTTGCCACTTATCCAATCATTTCCTTAAGATAAAGTGTTTACACAATCTTAAAATTGTTTTCATTGCCAAGGGGCCTCAGGAAGGTTTGTACTTAACGGTTATAGTTTGGGAATTGTGCTCATATAGGTGTCAATTTCTTAATTTTGTTCACTTAACAAATGAGAAAAAATGTTAAATACTTTAAGCTTTGAATTTTGTTTGATTCAGTGTAGTAGTTTGAATGTTCCCCAAAGTCTCAGGCATTGAATGGGTGATCCCCAGTTGGTGCTGTTTGAGGAGATCTAAGAGGTATGGCTTTGCTGCAGGAAGTACTGTCTCTAGGATCTGGCTTTGAAAGCTAAAGACTATTCTCTTTCCTGCTTGTGAGATCTGTTTGCTGCTCCAGTTGTCATGACTGCCTGACACCAAGCTTCCCTGCCTTGATGGTGATGGGCTTTTATCCTTCTGGAACTATAAACACAAACAAACCCTTCCTTGTGTTAGTCGTCACGGTCATGACATTTTATCATAGCAGTCAGAAAGTAACTGTTAGTTTTAAAAATACATTCATTAGTTATTTGTGTTCTGTGAATTTGCTCTTGTGTGCTAAAACTCAAGTGAGTCCCTCCTTTCCTCCATCTATAAATGGCTCAGATAACAGTTTTTGATTCTTTTTCTTGGCAAAATTTGGTGGATGATATGTTTTTGTAGAAACAAACTTTTTTGTGTCATATCTGCCACCTTGTTTTCTTCTGGATTTTATGTCATACTTAGCTCTTTTCTATACAGGACAAAAACAGCTGTTCATATAGCCCTTGGTCCATGTATGACTTTTTGGGGGTGGGGTGGGATCTTTCTCCAGATGCCTGTTTAGTGCTTAGTTGTAATGTCTGTTCCTCATTCACAGGATACTACTTTATCACATGAATTCCCACCTATGTGAATTCTTCCCCCTCCTCTCCTATCCCATCCCACATTTTCCCCCTCTGTCTTTGGGGCAGTTTCCTGCTGTGTTTTGGTCCCTCAAAGTTTTCTATCCCTCAAAGAACTCCATTAAAGTTGCTTCAAATATTTCTCCTTTGATCAGTTTGACCAGCAGAATCACTCATCTAGATATTGAGAGGAATCTTTTCCTAAGGTGCCCTCAAAGAGTGAAGAAGCTAAATACTTTCCCTGTTAATGTATCTGGGACAAGTGCTGTATAGTTGTCTATTTTTACGGATGCACAATGGTAGAAGACCTGTTTTTGATCCCCAGAGCCCTGGGTTTGCTGGGGCAATAGTAATGGAATAATGTTGGTGTACAAAAGAGTTCACACTAGCCCCAAATGGAGTATAACAAAGGCTTATTTATTTGGGGATAAGCTCACAGAAAGAGTAGCGATCTGCAGTCCTCTTCGTGCGCTGGGAACTGGAACTGAATCCAGCAGCCAAGAGGCCCACTGTATGCTTTTCTTCTGCATTTATAATACATGAGACCACGCCCAAAGTGGACCAGTATCTTAAAAGCTATTGGCTGAAGGAGTTCCCACAGCAGAGTAATGGATTACCCCTTGAAGAAGCAAGTGTTAGATTTAAATTATGCCCATGAAACTCCTCTAAGTATTTCCTACTCTGCCTTCTCTGGTCTTTTCCTGCTGCAACAGACTCAGGGAGGTGGCTCAATCTGTAACGTGCTTGCTGCAAGCTTGAGAACCCGAGTTTGGTTATTCAGTGCCTACAGAAAAAGCTGGATATGGTGGCACACGCCTGTGACTCCAGCACAGGTGAGAGGAATGAGGTTGGGGAGGCAAAGATAGATGGATCCCAGGCAGTTGCTGGCCAGCCAGTGTAACCAGAATGGTGAGCTACTGGATTTGTGATAGACTATGTTTCAAAAAAGAAGCTGGAGAGCAATAGAGGAAGACACCTAATATTAACCCCTTACATACCTGCTCACCCACCCACACGGGAGCATGCACTTGCACTGTTCAACAGCAGCAACAAAAGATTTCACAAGTACAGCTCCTTCATAATCTACATTGTAGATGAGTTATTTACTATTTGTTAATACTGTATGTTAATTATTGTCTTTGAACTGGATTTCTTTTATTGTTCCTGGGGGGGAGTTGTTAATGGTGGATTTTCTGTTTTACTAATTTAAAAAGCTTGATTTTTCTATGTATGGATAGTTTATTTGTATGTCTTTGCAGCACTTCTCCTCGAGGAGTCTTGAAGGTGTCTGATCCACTGGAATTGTTTGCAGATGGTTGTGAGTGCTGGGATTCAAACTCAGGTCCTTTAGAAGAGCAGTCAGTGCCTTTAACTGCTGAGCCACCTCTTGTTTTGACAGATGAAGAAAAAGTTAATTACTACTCACAGAGTTAACCATAGGGCTGTTTTTTTCCTCCCAGAACTTTTAAAGGAATGTTAGCCATCTGAACTGAGGAAAATGATTGCCTTCTAAACAGGAAGAGAGTTAATGGGTCAGCTAACTCTTTCCATTTTGCGTTGCTATCTTTTGGAGGCTGAGTTAATCATCTGTACATGCCATGTAAAGTCTGTCTTTATGAACCTGCTGAGCTGTTCCTGCCAAAATGGCCGCTTTTTGGCTTGCAGTTCTGTGAACCCATGAAGTTGTCTGAAGTTGCAGAGGATCCACAATCTGCTTGTTGTTTCTGAAGGATAGAGCCTTCTGGTCAATGTTTTTTTTCTTTTTCTTTTTTTCTTTTTTTTTTTTAAAGTCACATAGGGTTTTAAAGCAGACAGGTTAGAAAGATTCCGCTTACCTACTCTTATTAGTGTGTGTAGTTAGAATGAGTGTGTATATGACAGGCAGATGGCATGTATAGTTAATTAGTAACTTCACCTGTTCAAACAGTGCTGGTCAGAAACCGAGAAGTGAGTTGGTTTTTCTGTTTCTCATTGCTGCTGTAGAGAACACTGAGTTCTGTCCTTGGGATTCAGGGGAAGTGAGAGTGTGGTCAACACAAGCAGCCTCAGGATGCATCATGCTGAGTACTAGGCTAGAGAAAGGCCTGTGGAGGGGGTCGGTTTTTCTGCACTAAAGAATTTAAGTATGTGAAGGGCCATCAACAAGAGATGACCTGAAGATATGATGTGCTGTGTTGAAAGTTAAGATTGCAGTGGCTTTAGGATAATTTTTTTTCCTTTTGCGTTATTTTGCAGTTTGGGGTTGCTGAACCCATGGCTCCTACAAGCATCCATCACTGAGCCACAACCTCAGCTCCACCTTTGTGAACAATGTTTCTGTTGTTGTTAGTTACTGTTTTTGTGACACAGAGATTCTGTGTAATCCTGGATGTCCTGAGACTCAGGTGGATCATCCTGCCTCTGCCTCTGCCTCTGCCTCAGGAGGCGTGTGCTACAATGCCTGGCCAACAATGGTTACTTTTATAGAACTAGTTGTACAAAAAGAATTCCCCCATCCCCTACAAAATACAAGGGATTTATTTAGAAGATAAAGTTCAAGGTAGATACAGTACAGGGGAGTAGTGAGTGGGGCAAATTGTCTTGGTTTGTTTGAGATTTTAATTTTTTATGTGTATGGGTGATTTGGCTGTATGTCTGTGCATGTATGCAGTACCTGCAAAGGCCAGAAGAGGGTATTGGATCCCCTGGAACTGGAGTTAGAGATTTTTGTTAGCTGCCATGTTGGTGCTGGCACTGTACCTGGGCCCTTTGAAAGAGCAGTCAGTATTCTTAACTGCTGAGCCATCTCTCCAGCCCTGGTTTTTTGGTTTTTTGTTCTTTCTTTCTTTTTTTTTTTTTTGAGGTAGTCTGGCCTGTCACTAACTTTATATCCCAGATTGACCTTCAGCCTCTAGCAATCCTCCTGCCTCGACTTTGGGAGTGCTGGTACTACAGGTGTGAGCTGCCATGGCACAAAAGGAAATCTTGAAAGTAAAATCTTTGACCCACTTCAGCTGAGATTCTCTAATAATGTTGAGGTCCTCTAGTTCCCGCGTGCAATCCCTCCACCACAATGCTGATGTTCACCGTGAACACCAACGGGGCTTCTCTCCGAGCTTACCCACCAGCAAGCCGGCACAGTACATTGCAGTGCACGTGGTCCCGTACCAGCTAATGACTTTTAGCGGCTTTAGCGGCCCCTGCGCCCTATGCAGTCTGCACAGCTTTGGCAAGATCGGCGGCGCGCAGAACCGCCCCTACAGCAAGCTGCTGTGCGGCCTGCTGGCTGATCGCCTGCACATCAGCCCTGACCAGATCTACATCAACTGTTTTGACATGAGCGCAGCCAACGTGGGCTGAAACGGTTCCACCTTCGCCTGAGTGGTGGCCTAATAACATACCTGCACCACTGTTCTTGGAGCCGTGTTGTACGCAGCGTTCTGTTTTCGTCCACAGGTAGCGATGCCCACACTCTGATAGGGAGAAATAAATGGTTTAGAGACCAAAAAAAAAAAAAAAAAGAAATAATGTTGAGCCAAGTGTATTGGTCCATGCCTTTAATCCTCGCACTCCAGAGGCAGTGGCAGGTTTGAGGGCAGCCTGGTCTACATAGTCCCAGGACTTCAAGGGCAAAACAAACAACAAAAACAAAAAAAAAAAACAAAAAGAGAGAGAGAAGAAGGAAGGAAAGAAAGAAAGAAAGCAGTGTTGTAGCAGACTTTGACCTCTAGCCCCCAAATCATAACATCTGTCCAACAGATCCTGGTGACCATGATGTGGAGTGTGGAGCATTCCTTGTCCCTGCATGGTCATTCATCGTGGGGCTGTCCTTCTTTGAGGTTATTTCTGCTAAGTGCAGAAATCAAAGAATTTGTAAGGGAGTACTGTGAACAATTACATACCTGTTAATTAGATAACCTAGATAACTGGACAGATTCCTAGCAGTACCAAACCTGAGATTGAATTACAAAGAGATAGGAAATCTGAGTAGGCTCATAACCAGTAAAGAAATTGAATCGTTTGTCTCTATCCTGTTTACAGTAAAAAGCCCAGGGCCTGGTAACTTGATTGGTGAATTCTACTGAAGTAAAGAACTTAGACCAGCTCTTCTCATAGCCATGGTGTCTTCACAGCAGTGGAGCAGTGACTGAGACTCCGTGCAGCTACCACTTTTACTCATTTAGCTGTCTCCCTGACACTTCAGTTTCTTTCACCAACAGGTTATGATTTCGTTTAACCTCCTTGAATTTAATTATTTTCCATACTTTTATAAATAAATTGTTTTTTATTAACTTCCTTTTGAGATTATTAGTGTATAGATCTGTGATTTTAGCTTGTAGATTTAGTTTCTACAGTTTTGCTGAGTTACTTTATCAGATCTAAGCTTTCTTGTTATTGAAGTCCTTAGATTCCAGCCTGGCACACTAATAAGTTAATAAGTTAACAATTCTATGACCACAACAACTTTTTTTTACTCTTTTTGTTTTGTTTTGCTCTTTTATTTCGAGACAGGGTTTCTCTGTATAGCTTTGGAGCTTGTCCTGGAACTAGCTCTTGTAGAACAGACTGGCCTTGAACTTTCGAAGATCCCGCCTGCCTCTGCCTCCCTAGTGCTGGGATTAAAGGTGTGTGCTACCACCGCCTGGCACCACAACAGCTCTTACAAGGTAGTGGTGGGGGTAAGGCAGGCAGACAGAGAGATTGAAACCCTGAGATGGACTAGCCCTGGGGGCTTTGAAATCGCAAAGCCCACCCCTAATGACACATTTCCACCACCTAGGCCATACCTCCTGGGAACATTTTAATTCTATCAAAGAGTGTCATTCCCTGGTGATTAAGCATTCAACTATATGAGCCCGTGGTGGTGGGGTCTTTTTTATTTAAACCACAAGTCTGATGACCCAAGTCAATCATTAGAACCTACATAAAAAGCCAGATTTAGTGGTTTGCATCTATAATCCTATCACTTACTAGGGTGAGAAGGGAAACAAATTGCTCAGAAGCTTGTGGGTTAGCTAGTTTGGATTATGTAGTGTGGTGCAACACACACACACAACATATTTTTAAAGATTTTTATTTATTGTGTATGAGTGTTTGAGATATATGTGTGTGTATATACATGTATACACACACACACACACACACACACACACATACACACACACACACATATTGTACCATGTATGTGCCTTGTGCCTGAGAAAGGCATTGGATCACCCGGAACTGCCCTCTGCAAGAGCCACAAGTGCTGTTAACCTCTGAGCCATAGATCCAGCCCCTCTTAAGAAAAAAGAAAGAAATTGAAGAGGGCTGTGATGAAACGGCTGAGAAGCAGCAGCTTAAAGGAAAGAGTGTTTGTTTTGGTTTGACTTTGAGAATATCCAGCCTGTCATAGTGGGAAAATATGGCAGCAGGAGTGCGAAGTGGTGCTCACTTTGTATCCAGAAGCGGAGAGATATGCCTACTGGTGGTCAACTTCCGTTGTAGTTATTCAGACCCTGACTTCAGCCTGTGGGCTCTCATTAAGCTGTGTCTTCCCTGTTCAGTTAAAAAGTAACAAACGCTAGTCAAAACACAAACCTGACGGAGTAAATCCAATTTTTAATCTCAGCACTGGGGAGGCAGAGGCAGGCAGATCCCTGGTCTACAGAGAGAGTTCCAGGACATTCAGAAACAGACAGTTCCAGAGCCTACCTCAAAACAAACAAACACAAAACAACAATAATAAATTTTCAGCAAATAGCCTCATAGATTTATCCAGAGGCTTCCATGGTGCTTCTAAACTGTTTCATTTTTTGATACAGTGTCTCAGGGTTTAGCCCTGGCTAGTTGGAACTTGCTGTGTAGACTGGACTGGCCTTGAACTAACAAAGATTTGACTCCCCCTGCCTTCTGGTGCTCTGTTGGTTTGTTATAGCCCTGGCTGGCCTAGAACTCACTATGTAGACCAAGCTGGCTTGGAACTCAGAGACCCATCTGTCTCTGCTGCCAAAAGCTCAAATTAAAGACATGTATCACTATGCCCAGCTCTGTGGTGATTCTAGATTTTATTTATTTGTTTGGTTGGTTTTTAAGACAGGGTTTTTCTGTGTATCTCTGGCTGTCCTGGAACTCACTCTGTAGACCAGGTTGTCTCTAGATCTTAATCAAATTGATAAGCTTAACTGTGCAGCTTGAATATAACTCAAATTGATAAGATTAACCACTGCAGCTGGAATGTAACTCACTGGAGAGGATATGTGACCCATCCTTAGCATTGCAAAGAGGGAAGGAAGGCTAAATGAGTGAAAAGAAAGATAACTTGTGTTCGTTGATTAGAAAATTTACTGTTTTAGGGAATCACAGAGCATCCCCAATTTTAAATATCTACCTTTGTATTTTGACATACACCTCTAACTTCTACATTCAACAGGCAGAGAGAGGAGGGGTATCTAGAATTCAAAGCCATCTTGATGTTACAACATAGTAAGATTCTGTTTCAAAAAGTAAAAAATGGTGGGCTGTGGTGGTGCAGGCAGATCACTGATTTCTAGGCCATCCTGGTCCACAAAGTGAGTTCCAGAATAGCCAGAACTACAACTAGAAACCCTGTCTTAACAAACAAACAAACAAAAAAGGAAAAGAAAATAACCTACCCCAATTTTACGTGGGAATTCATGTAATTCAGAATACCCACATTGTCTTAACTACCCAGAACTAGGTTGTTGGGATGTGGCGGGGAGGCTCATAATTCCTAATTTCAGATTTTACATCAGAGCATGTCAGGCATCACAGAAAACCATAGCCGAAATCCCATCACTCTGGAGACTGAGACAGGCAGATGACAAGTTCCAGACCAGCTCTACTTCCCCTAAACACAGTGAAACTTCCCCTAAACAAAGCTGCTCCAGTCACAGCAGCTTGGTACTGGCACAAGTCCAGATTCTGACTTGTGGTCATTTTTCCCTCCTTAGATAGCAACAACATAATAGTAACAAACATAACTGACCTTTTTTTTTCAATTTTTATTATGATACAATGTACATGCGGTATAAAACTTGCCATTTTATCTTTTTTGCTTTTTTGTGCTATTGAAGGCACATTTTTGGCGTGCGTGTGTGTGCGTACTCAAAGTCGGGGGTGTGCTGAGGGCCAGAGGCTTATATTGGGTGTCTTCTATTACTCTCCACCTCACATATTGAGAGGCTACATCTCAGTATATAAGTCTAGAGCTTGCTGGTTCAGCTAGTCTGGATTGCTAGCTTGCTCCAGGGATCTCTTGTTTCTGTTCCTGCCTTCTGGAATTACTGGCAGACCACCCTGCCCAGCTGTTGTTATTTATGTGAGTACTGGGAACCCAAACTCCAATCCTCATGCTTGTTTGGCAAGTGCTTACCTACTTAGTCAGCTCCCTAGCAAGAGTACACTTTCAATTTTATTTATTTTTGAGTTAGCTCTGGCTAACTTTGAACTTAGGCTCTTCCTGCCTCAGGTTCCCTGCCTTGACCTACGTGACTTTGGGATTGATGTGACAGGATGAGGGAATGAAGAAAGGACAGATACACAAAAGCTGCGATCAGCTGGGGTTGGACCATGCACTCTGATGGAGCCATACCAAAAACAGCCTGGAAACTCAGTATTTATTCTTTTGAATGAGGACACAGGTTTTGCTAATTTTGATAGGTGGTCCCTATAGGGGAGCAATTTTAGACTGTAAAACATCTGGAGTGTGCCAGGCTTTCTTTTTTTCCAGGGGGCACCAACCAGCACCCAAATCATGACACACTTATTAGTTATGAATGCTTGGCCTTAGCTTAGGCTCGTTTCTGGCTAGCTCTTTTAACTTAAATTAACCCGCTTCTTTCTATCTACATTTTGCCTCTTGCTTTTTACTTTTCTCCCCTTCTGTATATCTTACTTTCACTGCTTCTCATGTCTATTTGGCTGGCGGCTGCCTGGCATCGTGCCTGGGGTATGTCCTTATCTTTTGTCTCTTTTTTTTCTTTCTTTCCACATCTTTACATAATTAAACAAATGCAGCGGAACAAAAGTAACACATGTTTACATAGTTAAATTAATACTGTGTAGCATAAACAAATGTAGCCCATCTTTACCTAGTTAAAATAATATTCCACAACAGAGAGAAGGAAACTTTGATCTATCCTTTTTACACATACTGTCAACATTCACACATGGCCCAGGGGAAGGTGTTGCTATTTTCATGATTCTGAGGCATTATGGTCTTTGATATGGCTATGTTCATGTCAATAGTGCATTCATTCAGGACTTCATCCACTCCTTACAAAGGGCATCCTCTGATCCCCACAGTTCTTCCCTAAGTACCACATAAACTGGGCATGGTGGTGCATATATCTGTAATCCTAGCACTGTGGAGGTGGAGACAGGAGGATCAGAAATTTAGTGTTACTCTTCCCAGTGTTTGAGGCCAACCTGAGATACATGAGACACTATCTCAAAACAAAACAAAACTCTTTGTCATCCTCTCTTGATCTGTTTTTTTGGAGAACCCTACATATGTACTCAGTGCTAGGAATTTTCCTAACGCGAGCTCTCTGCCAATGCAAAAATCCCAATCAAGCCAAATTAAAAAACATACAGGTTTGGGGAACCAGGAAGCTACGAACAAGGTGGGGACGAGGGGGTGGGGAGGGACGACTACGTGGGAACTTTCTCGATTATCTCCTGAGCTACCTCACTGGCTATGCTTGTTATTTTAGAACTTCAACTGTGCTGAGATGGTTAATCTTAATTCTCAGTTTAACCAGTTAGAATCACCTCGGAGACAAACCTTTTAATGTGTCTTAGAGGGTATTTCCAGAGGTTCCACTGAGGAGTGAAGTCCCTCTCTGAATGTGGGCACTATCCCATGGATTAGAGTCCTAGACTCAATACAGAGAAGAAAATGGATTGAGCACTAGCATTCGTCTCTCATTCCTGACTGGATGCATTATGACCAACTGCCCCATACCCCTGCTGCCATGATGATGGACTGACTATACTCTCAAGCCATGAATGAGCCAGGTAGTTACTCTTCCCTTAGACTGCTGCTTGTCAGATATCTGTTTACAATGATGGGGAAAGTAAGTAACACAGCAACTAGTGTTTAGAAACACCTTCTCGGCACATTCAGAGGTGTGTCTCCAAGGTGATTCCACTGGGTCAATTGAATTGAGAATTGATATTAACCATCTCAGCACAGTTGAAGTTCTAAAACTTTAACAATTTTCCATAGTTTGGCCATCCTTCTCCTACGAAAAAGCTTTGACTGTATTCTTCCAAATCATAGATGCATCACTGTCCACAATTGCTTAGGCAGTGTCTCATTAAAAGAGCTCCAAGAGTTGGTTGTGGTAGTGCATGCCTTTAATCCCACTACTTGGGAGGCAGAGGCAAAAAGTTCACTGTGACTTCAAGGCCAGCCAGGTCTACATAGTGAGTTCAGTATAGTCTAAGCTATGTATCTGGTTTATTTCATGTAACACAATATTCTCTGATTCAGCTGTGTTTGTTTAAAGTACAGAGTTTCTTTTGAGGCTAAATAGTATTCCATTGCAAATAAAAACTAAATCTGTATCCTATTAACTGTTGGAGGAGGAGTGAGCCGCTTGTTTGTCTGGCTGCCTGGCTAGCTTAGACCCAAAATAATCACACAGAAACTGTATTAATTAAATCACTGCTTGACCCATTAGCCCTAGCTTCTTATTGGCTAACTCTTATATCTTAATTTAACCCATTTCTATTAATCTGTGTATGGCCACGTGGCAGTGGCTTACCAGCAAAGTTTTGGCATGTCTACATGGCATCTCTCCACCTTTATTCTCCCAGCGATAAGTCCAGTTTTCCCCCCACCTACCTAAGTTCTGCCCTATCAACAGGCCAAGGCAGTTTCTTTATTCATCAACCAATAAAACAATACATAGAAGAACCTCCCACACCATTTCCCTTATTCTGTTTAAACAAAAAGGAAGGCTTTATGTGAGTCCCCTTTGTGTGCTGTGATTACCATTGATGAATAAAGAAACTGCTTTGAACCTATAGCAAGGCAGAACTTAGCTAGGCAGGGAAAACTGGACTGAATGCTGGGAGAAGGAGCTGCCATGGAGCCTCCAGAGTCAGACATGCTGAACTTTGCTGGTAAGCCACTTCCACGTGGCGATACCCAGATTAATAGAAGTGGGTTAAATTAAGAGTTAGCCAATAAGAAGTTGGAGCTAATGGGCCAAGCAGTGATTTAATCAGTACAGTTTCTTTGTGATTATTTCGGTTCTGGGAACAAGCGACCTCCTTCCAACATTCAACCTAATGAGATATACTTAGTTTGATTTCCACATCTTGGGTATTGCTGGAATAACAAGACCTGCCTGCTAGCTATTTTGTATATCTTCTTTTTAAGAATGTTCATTAATAGTATTGGTTATATTAGTGAAATTTAGTGGGATTTTTATTTTTGGTTATTCAAGACAGGGTTTCTCTGTGTAGTCCTGGCTGTCCTGGAACTCAGAGATCCATCTGCCTCTGCTTCCCAAGTGCTGAATTAAAGGCATGCACCACCACTTCCCTGGATAGTGGGATATTTTTGATGTGATAAGCATATACTGATCAGATTCTGCCTCCCTTTTCCACTCTCTCCCCACATCTTTCCCAGCCCCTAGTGATCACTATTCTACTTTGAAAATAATTTTAACCTCTCATATACATGGTATATATGTTTGTCTGTGTCTTACTTACTGCACTTAATATGCTGCCCTACAGTTCCATTCACTTTGCAGCAAATGACAGCGTTCATCCTTCTTTATGGCTAAATAATACTCTGATATATATGTATTATTTCTCCTCCTTTTCCTTTTTCTGGCTTAAAAAAAATCACTGTATGCATGTGTGCATGTCATGCTCACTGTTGGAGATCAAAGGACATCTTTTGGAGCCAGTTCTTTCTACCTTTTATGGGTTTAAGAGTTGAACTCAGGTCATCAGGCTTGCTCTTCAAGTTCTTTTACACACTGAGCCATCTCACAGGCTCCTCTTCTGGTATATTTGCTTTATGGGGTCTTTTTGGTTTGTTTTAACTTTTCAGACAGTCTCATGTCAAACTCACTGTGTAGCTGAGGATGACCATCTCCCAGGTGCTGGGATTACAGGTATACTGTACCATGCCTACTCTGTATTCCCCCCCCCCTTTTTTTTGGTTTATCGAGGTAGGGTTTCTTTGTAGCTTTGGAGCCTGTCCTGGAAGTAGTTCTTATAGACCAGGCTGGCTTTGAACTCACAGAGATCCACCTGCCTCTGCCTCCTGGGTGCTGGGATTAAAGGTATACGCCACCACTGCCTGGCTTTTCTGTTGGTTTTAACACCTGGCTGATTTCATGTCCTAGCTTTAGTGCCATAGTGAACATGGGTGTGCAGGTATCCCTTTGGTGTGCTGGTGTGACATGTATCTTCTTTTGAAAAAGTTTCTTAGATTCTTTGCTCACTTTTGCTGTAGCGCCTGTACTACAGGATGGTACGCGAGCTGGGAACTAGGCTGGAGATTTAAAAAATATACACACACAGACAGAGACATGGGGGCACAGGTCATCTTTAAAACAAGAATGCAGCCGGGTGGTGGCGGTGCATGCCTTTAATCCCAGCACTTGAGAGGCAGAGGCAGGCGAATCTCTGTGAGTTCGAGGCCAGCCTGGTCTACAAGAGCTAGTTCCAGGATAGGCTCCAAAGCCACAGAGAAACCCTGTCTCGATAAAACAGAACAAAAAAACAAGAATGCCAACTTTATTGTACTCCAGTGCAGCTTATATAGGGATCCTTAACTGATAGCCACACCCCAGTTCTTGGGATTTCCAGCTCTAAAACCCATCAGAATTCACTCCTCTGCCATCAAGAACTCATGAGGGTCTTGTTCTCAGAGCAGCTGCAGGCACAGGAAAACAAGTTGTTTTGCTCAGAGCAGTTGCAAGCAAGTTATTTACAGGAAATTTGGGATCTGGGGTCCACAGCCCCCAACATTTCACAAAAATGTATTTTTATCATTTCTAAGTATGTGTGTACACACATGCATAGGTGAGTACAGGTGCTCACAGAGGCAAAAGATATCAGTTCCCACTGGATGGTGATTATAGGTGATCGTGAACTACCTGATGTGAGTGCTAGGAATTAAACCTGGGTCCTGGAAGAGCAGTGCTCTTAACTGGTGAGTCATCTTTCCAGCCTATCTTTACCTATTTTTGATTGCAGTGTTCTCTTCCTATGAGTTGTTGCTAATATGTTTTGCCTCTTAATTCCTTATTGAGGTATGTGGTTTGCATATCTATATTTCCTCATTCTGTAGGTTGTTTCTTCTTTCTGTTAATAGTTTCCTAGCCTGAATTTTTGTACTTGATAATTAACTCTTTGTGAGCCAGGTGATGGCCTTTAAAAAATGGCATAAAATCCCTTGAGAGGCCTTTTTCTTATCTGTCCAGACTCTGTAGACTTTCACACCCAAACAGGGCGAAACTGCTTGTGCAGATTGTAAAGGTGCATTGAAACTTTAGTCTGGCACGTAGTGCTGCCCAGGTGATTGTCCCTCTGGTGCTGTGGTTGCATTTCTCTTTGCTCTGGTGTTATTCATAATGGCTAAACTCCTTAGCTGAAGCTTAGTCTCAGTGGATTCCAGAGACTTTCACATAGGGTTTGGGCGCCTATGGTTTGCTCAGACAATGGTCACAGATATTTTGAAATGTACAGTATACCATTCTCATGAAGAAGTCACATCAGATTTTACCCAGTGCTTGCCATTGAAAAGCCAAGATTTATGCTGTCCCTTCAGGAGCAGGAGAGATGGGTTACTGGGTAATGAAACAAGAAGTGATTACATGTTGAGATTTGAGATGGTGGCAGACTATATATTAATCCTAGTAAAATACCCTCAAATGTTTAGATCCACACTGTGCAGTAGAAGTTTCTGTCATGGTGGAAGTGTCCATATCTGCCTTTAATTCCTGGTGATTATTGAGCACTTAAAATGGGGCTAATGTTGCTGAAGAGTGTTTAATTTATTGAATTGATTTCCTTAAGTACAGCCAGCTGTGGCTAGTAATGACCATATTGTAGATTCAGATCTTAACCAACATTCCTCAAGCTTTTTCTATTACTGTTTCCCCTCCTACTTGTGTCTCTAGACATTTCCCTGCATGTCTCCCCAGGTCTAGCACTCTGCCACCTAGCAACATTCCCTAGCAACCAGTGAAGGTGTTAACTCCATAGATACACTAATGTGTGTACCGAGCCTATTAGATTTAAGGCCACTGATCATTGGTTAGCATCCTTTTGGGGAATGCATGGTCAAGTCTAATGGAAGGTGATAGTATTATGAAGGCTAACTAAGTATCATAGTGGTTGTTGCTGTGACAGTTAAGGCTAATCATATTTGTGACTTGTATAGTTGAGGACTTGAAAGCTGAGGAAGATTTTGGAGGAGCTGTAAAGTTCTCATTCATCCTTTGTCTTTAGAGAACATTCTTATACTATCAACCTGTATTTTGTTTGTTTGATTTTTGAGGAAAGGTCTCATTATGTAGGCCTGGCAGGTTTGAAACTCTGTATGTGGGCTAGACTGTCCTCAAACTCAAAGAGATCCACCAGTTTCTGCCTCCACAGTGCTGGGATTAAAGACATGTGCCACTATGCCTACCAATCTGTTCTAATAGTAGATAGTACTTGCATATAGAGGCAGGTAGTTGTATACATAATTCTGAAGAGACATACTACTCTTATCTGATCAAAGGTGGGCACCTTGGACACGAGGAGTCTAGACTACCTTTCATGAAGAGTTGGAAGAACCAAGAGTGTTCCACTTGGTTCTGGAGAGACTGTCTCTCAAAGGATGTCTTATGGTAAACGATGATCCTGGTACCAAGCTATCTCACAGAATAAGCAGTAGAAGAATAATAGATGGTTTCATTAGAAACTGCACAGGAGGTGGTGAGGTGTTGTGGATCTTAACTGGTAAAGAATTTAAAAGAAGTGTGTGTGTGTGGTGAGAGTGGGGACATGTGAGGACACACAGGAGCCAGAGGAGGTCATTAGGTGTCCTGCTCTATCACTCTCTACCTTCCATGACACAGGATCTGTCACTCCTGGAGCTAGGCTAATGTACCCCATAGCACTGAGGTTATAGCATGTGCATTGTCCACTCCTGGATTTTTATGTGGGTGTTGGGATGAGGTTCTCATGCTTGCACAATGCTCTTACCCATCTAACCATTCCTCCAGTCACAATAAAATGACATCTAAGGATCCTTTATGGTTAAGTTTAAGGTATTTTGGGTTTTGTTTTATTTTTATTTTATTTTATTTTTTTTAAAGATTTATTTATTATGTATACAACATTCTGCCTCCATGTATGCCTGCACACCAGAAGAAGGCACCAGATCTCATTTCGGATGGTTGTGAGCCACCATGTGGTTGCTGGGAATTGAACTCAGGACCTCTGGAAGAGCAGTAAGTGCTCTTAACCTCTGAGCCATCTCTCCAGCCCCCGGGGTTTTGTTTTATAATTGGCCTGTTCACTTATGGAATTGTTTAGATTTCCTGATCCAGTAAGGAGCTGTTCAGTAACCCCTGAATTTGGCCATTGAAGTTTCTAATTTGACATTTGCAGAAGCCACAGAGCTTGGTGCTGTGCTTACCATCTGGTAGGAAACTCAGATGGCCCCTTTTGATGCATGACAGGACTGGACGTGTAGGTTGGTCTAAACTGAACTAGGTGTTTACTACTACTAGATTATGGTCAGTGACTACTTCTCCAGAGTTTATAACTGGGGCCTGGGATTGGGCATCTGAAAGTTTGATTAGTTGGGGCTAGAGGAAGTTAGTCAGAGGGTAGGATATTTTAGTCTGGAGTGAGTAGGATCATGAGAATTCAAATTAGTCTTTGGGATTGAATCACTTGGAGACAAGGGTCCATGATTTCAGTACTGCTTTCTTTTTCTCTTGTTGGTGTTAGCCATTTAGGTTCATAAAGATCTCTCTAGCAGGGCTGAAGAGATGGCTCTGTGGTTAAGAGCACTGACTGCTCTTCTAGAGGACCCGGGTTCAATTCCCAGCACCCACATGGCAGCTCACAACTGTCTGAAGATCCAGTAGCAGGGGATCTGATACCTTCACAGCAATGCACATAAAATAAAGTTAAATAAACCATAAAAAAAAAAATCTCTCTAGCTTCTTTGATGGACAAGAAGCCTGTGCTGAACATGAGTTTCCACTAAAGTGTTAGTTAAAAGCATATTGAAACATTGGGAAGTGCACAGGTGAATGTGTACTACATGTTAAAATGAAGACACATGCAGTGAATGCACACATAGAACATAAAGCTGGTGTGGGATGTAGAGGATGGAGTAACACTTGGACAAAATGCTTTTTGTCCAAATTACTAAAGCTCTCATGTGATAAGGCCATTCATGAGATATAGTTCTGTTTTTGTTTTGTTTTGGTTTTGGTTTTTGGGTTTTTGTTTGTTTGTTTCCCCCAAGACAGGGTTTCTCTGTAGCTCTGCCTGTCTTGGAACTCGCTCTGTAGACCAGGCTGGCCTCGAATTTACAGAGATCTACCTAACTCTGCCTCCTGAATGCTGAGATTAAAGGCGTGTGCCACCACGCATGACTGAGATATATTTCTTATGTCAGGTGACATACTGTCAATTTTCTCTGCATTATTTTACTTAGGATTTTTGTTTTTCACATGAAAATAGAGACATGTTTGAGTTCATGCAATGGAATGTGTTGAAGTGGGTGGGATTTAAACTTGGGCTTTTCCTCAAAGCTGAAATTGAAATGGCCTTGCCTTGGTACTGCCTCACCCTGGTTCAGTCCATCTGTCCTCCCTTCCTCTCTCCTTCCTTCCATAAATGTTATTTGTATGTATCTGCACACGGGGTAGGGGTGTGTCCATGCATATGCTTGCCATGGCATGCATGTAGAAGTCAGAGGGGAACTATGTGGAATAGATTCTCTTTCCATTTGTTTGGCTTATACAGTAAATACTTTATCTGTTCAGTGTAGCAGAACTTTTTTTGTAAGGACCACCAGCCCACAAATAATGACATGGAGACTTATTAATTTTTGAGAGCTTGGCTTTAGTGTAGGTTTTTTTCTAACTAGCTCTTAACAACTTTATTAACCTGTTTCTATTAATCTATGTTCTATCACATGGCTCAGTTACCTTTCCTCTGTCCCATAATGTCCAGCTTGTTTTGTGTTCCCTTGGCATCTCCTGTGTGCCTAGATTCATCCTCCTCTTCCTCTTTCTCCCCGGAAATCCCGCCTATCCTCCCTGCCTACTATTGGCCATTCAGCTTTTTGTTAAACCAATCAGAAAACACCTTTAGGCAGAGCCACAGCTTTACAGCGTACACAAATAATTCCACAACTGTTCAGCGTTTTCACAGGTCCTAGCCATGGTTCTTTCCCCAGTGATCAGTCTAAACATTTAGCCATCCCCTGAGAGTTTGGGAGTCTCTGCTTTTTGTCTATAGTGTGGTATGATCTCAAGTTCTTTAAGAAGCTTCTCTGAGCAGAGCAGTCAAAGAAGACTGTAAAGTCTCCCAGCACTTGGCAGGTGGAGTCAAAACAGGAATTCAAGACCTCCAACTTCAATTCCATAAAGAGTTTAAGGTCATCTTGGGATACACAAATATCCCCAATCAAAAATTAAAAAGACAGTCAGGCTGGGCAGTGGTGGCGCACGCCTTTAATCCCAGCACTCGGGAGGCAGAGGCAGGTGGATCTCTGTGAGTTCAAGACCAGCCTGGTCTACAAGAGCTAGTTCCAGGACAGGCTCCAAAGCCACAGAGAAACCCTGTCTCGAAAAACCAAAAAAAAAAAAAAAAAAAAAAAAAAAAAATACACTTTGATATCCATGAAAACTGAATGTTTGGGTGCTAGAGGATGATTCTTGTAGAGAGATATCATTGAAGAGTGGGAACTCAAACTATACTGTCTGAGGTCACATACTGGCTTCATAGTCTGTAGCTGTGACCATTTAATCTTACTATTCTCTGTAGGCCTTGAGTTCTAAGCAGCAAATTGCCACTTATGCAATAGCTGAGAGGATCTGTACCTTGTGTGGGTCAGAGCAGTTCTCCCTGATTGTGTGGGCTGATTCCACGTGGCTTGGGAAGCTGCTTTCTGCCTTCCCGCTCCCTTTCTATCACCTTACAAGCAGTGTGCCACAGGTCACACAGGCCACACAGCCACACAGGCTCCTTACCACAACACAAAGGGATAGTAGTGTTTAAGGGCACCAAGGATGGCTTGTGGAAATTAACAACAAAAGCCTTCTAACGCTTAGCTCCCTGTCTAGTATAAATGCACACCAGCTTGCCTCTGCTGTCCACCATGGCAATAAGATAGAGAACCATGGACAGAATCTATTGAAGTTTGATGGGGAGGGGAGTTGCCAGACAGGTTTTAGATCTCATGTAATCTTCCTAGATTTTTGCTTTCTTCTTCAGTCAACCCTTTAAGGATCACGGGCCACCAAGTAAAAAGAAGTAGTATTTCCAGCTGAGGGGTTTAGTCACTGATGGAGCAGTTGCTTAGCATGTGGGAGATCCTGTTAGCATATTTATAGCACTAGCAATAAAACTGGCTCTACTTTCTAAGGGTGAGCACAGGGAACACTTATTATCCTGTTGCTTCAGTTTTTTCTTGTCCAGACTTAGCCAGCCTTTTCTCATGATGACTAATAGGCTTAAAATCTTCCTTTGAATAAGAGTAAACAGCATCACAGACCCTAGTAGAGTTGGAAACACTCAGGGCAGCCACCTAAGAATGGGTGTCTAAAGGAAGAAGTTCTGGACAGGACTGTACACTATCCACAGTATTTTACCAAACTTTCTTCCTCCAGCACTGCTGGATGTGGAAAGTTAGCATGAAAGAAAGAATTACTTTAGGATAGTATGTGCCCTCCCCTACCACCACCCCCCCCCAAGCAGGAAAAGTGGTCATGAATCCAACATAATAAAAAGCCGAGTGACTTGGTGTCCAAAGCATCACTGCTCTCAGGAGAGCAAGCCTGTTTTAGGGCACATAGTGAGTAAGGGCTAGGGAGGTGTGACGAGCTTACTTGACAGTAAGTACTAGGGGCTGAGAATGAGGCTTAGTTGAGAAGGTAGTTGTAAGGTTTGACTTTCTCTCAACTCAACATGGTTGGTTTCCTATGCCATGGTTAGCTACCACCTTCGATGAACCTACATCTCTAACCTCTTTACTTCCCAGCTGTCTCCTTTAACCTCTTGAATATCAGCTCTTGGGATCTGACCCTTCAGTCTTGCTTGTTTTCCAGACTCCTGCTCCTTTTTTTATCTTTTTCTTTTTTCTTTACATTTTCTGTCCTGCTTTCTGGATTAATAACAAGTAAAGTGTCTTGCACCCCTTACCCCCGCCCCCCGCCCCCCTAAACTATGATGCATGTGTGGAGAGGTGAGAGGATAGCCTGGGCTGTTGGTCATAGTCTCTGTTTGCATAGGTCAGGGTAGCCTGCCTAAGAGCGTTCAGAGACTCCATCTCACCACGGGGCAGTGGGTGGGTCACAGACGTGCACTAGCTACCACATTTAGCTTTATGTGGCTTCTGAGGTTTTGTGCTCAGGTCCCCATAGCTGCACAGCATTTACCCTCTGAGCCTCTCGAACTCAGTTCTTACAGTGCCAAGGAAGGAATGCGTCTTTCCAAGAAATGCATATTCAATGCTGGGTTTGTCTCTCTCTGCTGGCATGTCCCTGCCTTTGCCATGTTCTGCTTGTATGGCCTGTTGTCACAATGGTATCATTTGACTTCCTAGATAGCGAGCCTGTAGAAAGGCAGCTCTTTCTATCAGTTTTCTTTTATATTGCATTGTGTGTTTGAGGAATACTGGTGTTTGCAGCTTAGCATAAGGAGGTAAAATCCCTACAGAAACAAGCATTCATTCCTTCAGGTGAAATTTAAATCCCAAATAATCACATTATCCTTCTTTGGAGACAGGATCTCATAATACAGCTCAGGCACCCTTGACTTCACCATATACCCAGACTAGCTTCAAACTCATGATCATTCTGTTTTACCTTCTTGTGTGTTTTTAACAAGTCACCTTGCTAGCAGAGCCCTACACTTCTTGTGCTCTTTCTGTCAGTCAGGGTTACTGCCCAGATCTCTTGTTCCTCGATGCTGTTTCTCCAAGCCCCACCTTCATTCTAGTGCCATCAGCTTTTGTGTTGATAGCCGCATTGGGCCTTCATGAGCTTCTCTAGACTGTGGTTTCAGGACTTTCTCATGGCCTGCAAGGCCCTATATGATGTGGTGAGTGGACTGTCTGGTTCTTGTTTCTTTCTCTGATGAGACCTACGAACATGCTATGCTGTTCTCTCTGCCTGAAAGACTCATTGCTATCTTTCTACTTTAGACCCACGCTCAGCTGGATCTTCTACAGGAATCTGTTCCCAGTTCTTGATTGCCTTCAGCATAGCTTGATTTTAGTATTTCTCATATGAACACACAGTTAGCATACAGAGTAACAGGTTTCATTATGACACTGATTTGTTTGGTGTCTCCCCTACACACTGTATTTTATGTCTGTGATTGATATGATTTCTGCCTGTATTCTAGTGCTACATTTTGCATTTGATTGATATTTGTTTGGCGAATGTAGTAAGATCATTTTAGTGCTGATTGATGGTCCTGGGGCTGAAGTGTTCTGTCAGCAGCATAAATTCAAAAATCATGTATTAGAGCTTCTATGTGGTGCACATATACACATGCAGGCAAAAACACTCACACACATAAAAAATCCACAAGAGAGAGAACAGAACTAAAAATCTAAGACACGAGGCTGGAGAGATGGCTCAGAGATTAAGAGTACTTGGTGCTCTTGTAGAGGACCCAGGTTTGATTCCCAGCTCTCACATGGTAGCTTGCAAGTTTCTGTAACTTCAGTTCTAGGAGATCCGCTGCAGGCATTTGGCACACAGACATTCATGTGATCAAAACCCTTGTATATATGAATATATCCAAGGAAAAAAGCAAGACATTTGAGGGACTCTTTATTCTCATCCTGGATGTTTTGTCTATCATTTCCTGCTAGACCTATCTGAGTTTCTTTTGAGGATTTCTAGTAGCATTTTCCTTTTGAATTTCTTCAGAGATAGTAGTTCTAAATTAAACTACAGATCAGCAACTACTTACTAAGAGGATTGGCATAAAATTCCTGGAACGTGCAAGTTAGGCATGACCATTATGCCATGTATGTCAAGTCTTAGTACATTTTAGCATCTCAAAAGCAAATGAAAACCACACAAAATCATGTAAGTGGAGGCAATAGCTTCATTAAGAGGACCATGATTTGGTAACTGTTTCCATCAGAAGTGGCAACATGGCTGTCTTTCAGACACACTTTTGAGTTTTGTGCTGTTTCAACTCCCCTCTCAAGTTAGCAGAATGCCTTGGATAATGTGTTGCCCCAGTTGCTCAGGTAGTGCAGGAAGAACAATGGCCACTGGAGGGATGGAGGTTGAAGGCTAGCTTGGACTTTGTAGACATCTCATGATTGTCAGTGAAGATACATTTTGACCTAAAGGAAAACTACAGACAGGTCCTTGTGCCCTGGGAGGCAGGAGACTGGATTTAGAGTTCAGTAGCTAAATTGCCAATAGCACTGCTGCACAGTCAGAGAGGTACACAGACTCAGTGTGACCAGTTACTGAATTCTGCCTTCCAGGCTGCCCTCACAAAATGACTGTTATTTTACAACAGTGACCTGGCCAAAGCCACCCACTCATCCCCCTCCTTCTTTCTCATCTGACTGACAGTATTTTATTCTTGCCCTCTGAGAACCAGCTATCACTCTCAACTTTTCTGGGCACTCCAGAAAGTATAGCTGAGCCATTACTTCCTTCCTTGTCCCTCCACTGTGCTAGCAGACACCAGCGTTCATACTATCTAACCTGGGAATTTCCAGCACCTCCGGGTGGTTTTTTATTCTGTTTGTTTTAACCAGTGAGACATTTTTGGTACTATTTGTAGTTCTAGTCAGTTTCAGCCCCTTAGCTTCCTGTTGTTTAAGGTAATGTTACTGTATTTCTGGGCTCTCTCTGTCTTTATTTCATTTCTGTTTATTGTCTGGAGTGTATGTTTGGGGCTAGGAGGCATTCGTGTGACTAGAGGTACTTGTGGAGGTCATAGGACAGCTTTGGGGGGCAGGGTCAGTTCACTTCATCTTGTGGGTCTCAAGCATTGAGTTCAGGTTGTCACACTTGACAGCAAGAGCTTTTACCCACTGAGCTGGCTTGCCAGCCTAATCTGCCATTCTGACCCCTTTCCTCCTCTATGTACAGTTTTCCTGTGTGCAGGTTTATTTTATAGAACTTCTTGAAAAATACATTCAGGAAAGTAAACAGAAGTTAATATGGTCTCATCTGCCCTAAAGAGGTGATGTTTGATCTGGAAGGGTGATCGCTAAGTCTAAATAATCACCTATTCAGGACCCTTTCTTCACACATGATCTCCTTAACAGGCGGACCTCAGTGAGTTCGAGGATAGCCTGGTCTATATAGGGAATTCCAGGACAGCTAGGGCTGTTATACAGAGAAATCCTGTCTGGAAAAAAAAAAAGAAAAGAAAGAAAGAAAAAGTTTGTAAAAACAATTGCAAAATTAAAGTGTGTGTCCTTCAACTTCTGGGTAGAATTCTTTCACTACTTCATGGCAGATCTACAAATGTAGATCTGCAGCTCTCTCTCAGGCAGAGGGAGAACTCAACATTTGGTGGCAGCAGCAACTTTTGCTGATGGTGAAGACTTGCAATAGAATGGATATGTCTTCTGCAAATTGAACAGCTTCTTGGTCTCCTTCCTTACTTCTGTGTATTGCACCACTGCCCCATTCTCCTCCTTTGCCTCCTCTCCACCATCCAGCAAGCATGAGGAAGTAGCCTTACCTAGATTTTCTTAACTATTATTCAAAGTGGCCATTCTTTATTCCTACCCTCAAAGGACCAGCTGGCTCTGTCCCCAAGTTGTCCTAACCATCATACTTCCCAAACCAGGGAATAGACACAAATTCTTTTTTATTTTAAAAATTATTTTTGTATATATTTTTTATATGAGTGCTCTGTCTGCAATTATGCCTGCATGCCAGATGAGGATGTGCTGTTTAGGTTACCCTTTATCTACTTGTTTGTTTATTTATCTATCTATTTATTTATTTATTTTGAGGATTGAGACAGGGTCACACTACATAGCCCTGGCTGTCCAAGAACTCATTATGTAAACCAGGCTGACCTTAAATTCACAGAGATGTGCCCACCTTTGCCTCCCAGGTGCTGGGATTAAAGGTACATCCACTATGCTCTGCTCTACTTGACTTCTTAATGGTGTTCTGTCAGGGGATCCTGGGCCCAGTTGCTTTTGCTACTGCACAGCTTTATCAGTGCTTTACCATGGTTGCAATTAGCTGATGCTACTGTTAAAAGTCTTCCATCTTAAGCTTCTCAGAATTAAAAGTCCAAATTCATATTTATATTTTATTTTCTCTTTACCCTGTTTGTTCACAAACTTATCCTAGAAACTGCCTGATTTTTTTTTTTATCAAAATTGTTAAGTTTTCACTTAGACATCTTTTAAGATAGTATATACTCAATGCTTTGCTGGGAGCCAGTAAAGGCTGATTTCACCTGTGCCCCTTGAGCTTTGGTAAAAGCAAAATATACCCTGGTTAGTAAGTTCTGTGGGATGTTGATGCTCACTATGGGCCCTCTGGGCACAGCAGCTTGTTCTGTATGTGTCCTTCACGGGGAGCCTGAGCAGCTGGAAGGGAACTTTTTCCTTTAAAGAATAAGTGTGCTCTGCCAAGGGTGACGCTGATGTCTTTTGATCCTAAACCATATGTTGAATGGACTCTCTGAAGAACTCCCATTGTTGATGCCCACTGCTGCCTACTGGCCACTGGCTGTGTAAGTCTGAATGGAAGCTCTCTCCATCCCTGAATCCTCCTCTAGCTCTTACAACCTCCCAAAGAAAATTATCCCACAGACAGAAAGAATTCAGAAATATTTTCTCTTTCCTCTCTCTCCTTCATTTCCCTTCTCCCTCTCCTTTTGGTGTATGGACTAAACAGGTCCTTTTACCACAAAACATCACCCTTAGCCCCAGAGACATTCCTTACAGCATTCATCCTTCCACATTTTTCATGTATTAACAGCATAGGAGAAACAAACAAGTCAATTGTATGCTGCTTGTTGTGGTGGTAACTTGATGACTTTGGGGCAGCAGCCCTGGGTAGTTCCCAGATGAAGAAAGTGACTCACTTTACTGCTGCAGAGTAAACGTGTTAGGCGCTCTGTGGCACTGCCTGTGAGCAGACACGGTGGAAAGGAAACAGATGGGTCAGTATGCGTGAGCAGAACCTGAGTGTAGTCTTCCTTTCTGATACTCAGAGAGGCTACTAAGAAACCAAGCTATGACCAGGACATGTGGCACACGCCTTTAATTCCAGCAATCAGGAGGCAGAGGCAGGCCATGGGTCTCTTGTGAGTTCAAGGTCAGCTTGGTCTACATAGTGAGTTCCAGGACAGCCAGAGCTACATACATGGTAAGACCCTTTCTAAAGCCCCCCCCCCAAAAAAAAAAATAAAAGAAAGGAAAGGAAATCTTTGCAAAACCTTTCTTTTTATCTCTTAACTCTGTCCCTTGGATTTGCAACCTGTCTACTGGCATAATGTAATCTCCATCTCAAAAAGTGATTCAAGACAGCCCTTGGGGAGTGGGGGGAAGTTAGGCTCCATATATAATGCATGGTTTAGGGTATGAGAAAAATGTAGGTGTGACAGGAGGCTAAAGGAAACAAGTCTCTGAGGATTCAGCTCTCTTACACGGCCTGTACTCAGCACTGGCTGCTGTTTTTCTGACCAGTGCAACTAATGAGAGTAGCCAGACCTTCTCTGTTGGTTGATCTATTTGCTTGTTTTTTGAGACAGCATTTCTGTGTAGCCTTGGCTTTCCTGGAACTCCCTGTGTAGACCAGGCTGGAACTCACTGTGTAGATCAGGCTGGAACTCACTGTGTAGACCAGGCTGGAACTCACTGTGTAGACCAGGCTGGAACTCACTGTGTAGATCAGGCTGGAACTTACTGTGTAGACCAGGCTGGAACTCACTGTGTAGATCAGGCTGGAACTCACTGTGTAGATCAGGCTGGAACTCACTGTGTAGACCAGGCTGGTCTCCACTCATGGAGATCCGCCTGCCTCTGCCTTCCGAGTGCTGGAATTAAAGGTGTGCGCCACCACTGCCTGATCTTGATTGCCAGTTTCATTTGATTGAGAGACACTTGGGAGATGTATAAGGCTCGTTTTTGGGTGTGTCTGTGATGGCATTATTACATTTATTTTATTGTGTGTATATGTGTGTGCATGTCTCAGCATACATGTAGAGGTCAGAGGACAACTTTCAGGAGTTGATTCTTTCTTTCCAATCTGTTATACTGAGGATTGAACTCTGGTTTTTAGGCTGGGAGGCAAGTCCCTTTACCCACTGAACCCAGAGACAATTAAGTCAGGAGACGTTCGTTGAATGTGGGTGGTATTATCCCATATGTTGTTATGTGGTGGGGGGAAGTGGCTGATGAAATAAGGAGCAAGGAGGGAAGCCTAGAGGTACAGAGTTTCTTTTCTTGGACCACCAGCCCCCAAATCATGACATAGAGACTAGGCTTATTTCTAGCTATCTTTTTTTTTTTAACTTAAAGTAACCCGTCTCTATTAATTGATGTTTATCTCATCTATGTACTGTCCATCTTGCTTTTCTGCTTCCTCTGCGTCTGGCTGACTGCCCCCCCCCCCGCAAGTCCCACCTTTCCATCCTCTGCCTAGCTATTGACCGTTCAGCTTTTTATTAGATCAGACACAGTAAAACAGCAGCACATCTTTACATAGTCAAACATTCTATCTATAATGGTGTTGTGTCTTAGGTTACAATTCCTGTGATGAAATGGCATGACCGAAAGCACCGTGAGGAGGAAAGGGTTTATTTGGCCTACATATCCCAAGTCACAGTTCATTGAGGGATGCCAATGTAGGAACTCAAACCAGATAGAACTTGGGGGACAGGAGCTGACGCAGAAGCCATAGATGATTGCTATTTACTGGATTGCTCCTCGCTGCTTGCTCAGCTTGCTTTCTTATAGAACCCAGGATCACCAGCCCCAAGGTTGGTGCCACACACAATCAGCTGGCTCTCTCACATCAATCACTAATTAAGAAAATGGCCTACAGACCTGCCTGATCCTATGGAGACATTTTCTCAATTAAGATTCCCTCCTCTCTGACTCTAGCGTGTGTCAGATTGACATAAAACTAGCTAGCTAGCACCCATGATGCTTAAATAAAGTGGTTCCTAGCCAGCTGTGGTGGTGCAGGCTTTTAATCCCAGCACCAGGGAGGGAGAGGCAGACAGATCTCTGAGTTGGAGGCCAGCCTGATCTACGGAGCAAGTTCCAAGAAAGCCAGAGAAACCATGTCTCGAAAAGCCAGAAAGGAAAAATAAATAAATAAGTAGAGTGGTTCCTTTGCTGAGAAAGTAGTGCTTAAGTAATGAGGCATATCTTTACTTGTGGACTCTTGATAACTCTGTTTGGACCATTAATCCCAACTGATGATGCCAGGAATGGATCCAACATTTGAGAGAGAAGGCAACATCTTCATCCTTGCAGCTCCTCCCTTGTTGTCTAGACTAGCTCAAGGGTTCACGGTTCTGCTAAGGATGCTGTTCTCTTCATCAGGACCCCAGGGCAATGTGAGTGAACGCTGGGTAGAGTGGCAGCACAGGAGACAATGTCTGTTTCCTCAGCTCACCTGTGCTTTTCTTCCTACAGCTTAAAGGATGACCTCTAGGAAGAAAGTGTTGCTGAAGGTCATCATCCTGGGAGATTCTGGGTAAGTATTTCTCATGAATTTTAGCTCACAGATGGGTTTAAAGCCTCATCTTCATTGATCCCATGACTGACAGATCCACATTCTGCTCTGGGCCTGTCTTCTAGCCTTACTATTGGGATATAGTAGAAATTTGAATGTTCCTTTGGTGTATATTTTTGTTCCTTGGTTTTTTGCATGGGTTTGTGTGCATGTCCTTGTTTGGATGTGTGTTTTCCTGAGAATATTCCAGGGTGTTGAACATGTTAGGCATGCACTCTGCCACAGCTGCATCACTGTCTCTTTTAACATTTTGGATTTGGAGGTTTTTTTGGTGGGGGAGAAGGGGTTAGGTCTGAACCCAGTCATATTTATGGATCCTCTGCTATACCATGTGGCCAAACTAGAAAGTGCTAGTCTCATGATCAAGGTCTGCCAGTACCTTGCCTATGCAAATGTGGGTCTGCTTGCATATACATTGCCGTCCCCCCTTCTGTGCCTGACCAAGGAAGAGCCAGGACCAGAAGACTGGATTTTGTTTCTAGATTGTCCACTCACCAAGTAAGGAACTCTTCAATGGCCATTAAGATTACTTGTTGGCATACAAAAGAGTTCCACAATCGTCTAGTAGGCTTTTCTTTTCTTCTTTTCGGGGGGGTGTTGAAACAGGGTCTCATCCTGTAGGTCTGACTATTCTGGAACTCATTGTGTAGACCAGGCTGGCCCCAGACTCACAGAAGATCCACCTGCCTCTGCCTCCCAGTTGTTTTTTTATTAGTTTTCAGACTTGTTTTCTTATGTGACTCATGACAGCCTTGCTTCACTGAGGGTTTGTGTACAAGTAGTAAGTTGGCGCAGTGGCACACGCCTGTCATCCCAGCTACTTGGAAGGTTGACATGGGAAGGTCACTTAAACCTGAAAGGTTGAAGCCAGCCTGAGCAGCATATACTCTGTCTCTGAAAAAGAAGGCAGTAAGAATATATAAAAAGCAGGTGTGCCCCTCTATTCCAAAGTTCTTCTTTTCCTTAAGAAAGCCAGCCCCTCCCCCAGCACTATCTACAAACCTTCTAGTATGTGATGGTAGGGTGATTGTTGTCCTACCCTTGGTTGAGAGGGAGATACCTATTCTCAATGATGACAGGTAGGTTACTTTGATAAAATGCTTTGTTATTGTTTTTGTTTTTAATTTTTCAAGATGTTTTGTTTTTTAAATTGCTGTAGTACTGGAGGTTAAACCCAGGGCCTGTGTGTGTCATGCAAGCACTTACCAACTGAACTATCTCTCTAGCCAAACAGGTTGCTTTTTAAATTGTGAGCATAAGTTGGTTTCAGTCCCTTATTTGACTTAGACTTATGGTTTTCTCCAATTTCAGTGTTGGAAAGACATCGCTCATGAACCAGTATGTGAATAAGAAGTTCAGTAACCAGTACAAAGCCACAATAGGAGCAGACTTTCTGACCAAGGAGGTGATGGTGGATGACAGACTTGTCACCATGCAGGTAAGCCACTGCAGACCTGCTAGCCTGTTAGCATACTGAATCTTTTAAAAAAATGTATTCCTTTATGTGTGTGTCAGGGGACAATTTTGGGGAGCTGGTTCTCTTTTTACCTTTATGTGTGTTCTAGGGATTGACTGAAAACACTTTACCAGCTGAGCCCTCTTGCAGGTCCAGCTTATTGAATCCAAATTGTTTTTCACATCTACCTGTTGTAGGTGGACTTTTCTTTCCTATCTGCCAGTTCCCAAATAACTGACATGGAGACTCAAACTTTATTATAAATGCTCAGGCTTATTACTAACTAGCTCTTAAAACTTAAATTAACCCATTTATATTAACCTACATTCTACCATGTGACATTACCTAACTCTTTTACCTCACACCTCTTGTTTCTTCCCTGTGTCTCACTGGACTCCTGACTCTGCCCTCCTTCCCAGTGTCCTTAGTCTGGTTTTCCCACTTAACCTTATCCTGTCCAGCTGTTGGCCAGTCAGCTTCTTTATTAAACCAATCACAGTGTAATTTAAACAGTGTACAGAAGGTTTATTCTACAGCAACCTGTTTTCTTCCCTGTTTCTTAAACCTACCATTATATTCATAGAATTGTTAGATAAAATAAAGCAACCAGTTTAAACTTGATTGGAGGCATGGTAGGAATGGACCAGGGCCTTGTGCATGCTGAGTGCACATGTTCCCTCCCACTAAGCTAGACCCTAGACCCTAAATTTGAATTTTAGATTGCAAGACAACTAAGAATTTTTGTAAAATTTAATTTAGCTAGGTTTATTGTCTGCTTTTTGTTGTTATTGTTTTCCTAAATTTAACAACCTATGGGTCCTTACTATGTTCCAAAATATTATCTTTCTGGTTTTTTGTTTTGTTTTGTTTTTAAGATTGGGGGCTGTAGGGTCTATCTATGTAGCCATGACTGTCCTGGAACTTAACACTGTAGATTAGGCTGGCCTTGAACTCAAAATGATGCACTTGCCTCCTCTGGAATTAAAGACTTGAGCCACCATTTGGCTTATCTCTTGGTATCTTTGTCCAGTGTTTCAGGTCAGAAATCTTTGTGTGTTTCCTAAGTTCTTATAGCAGATATTAAGGTGGTATTTATTTATTTGCTATTCTGTTTGTGGCCTTTGGGACTATAAAAGATGGCTATGTGATAAAGAGCACTGGCTGCTCTTTGCAGAGGACTCAGGTTCAGTTGCCAGTACCACTGTTTCTGACTCCAGTTCTAAGGGATCTGATACCCTCTTCTGCTCTCCAGACACCAAGCATGCAGTTCGGTGCATAAGTGCAGGCAAACACACACATGAATAAATCCTTTTTTTAAGGTTGAGTTCTGTTAAGCCAGTCTAGTTTTTCCATGTGTCTGCTCAGCTTCATGCCCCAAATATATTAGTGGTTCCAGTGAAACAGACTTTTTGAAAAATCTTCATCTTATGGCCATACTTTTTTTTGTTGTTGAGTGTTTTGTGTAGTGTATACATGTTCTTGTGCACAAACACATCTAGAAAAAGAATCTTAATATTTTTGTCTTCTCTTCTGGTCCATGATGCCCACTCAGGTAGTTGGTACAGCAACATCAAACTAAAGAGACGAGAAGATTAATCTTTGAGTTTCATATTAGATTTTTAGTTTTCCATGAAAGCGGAGAGCTGTTGTTGCCCCATATTTTAAATTTTTGGTGTGTATGAATGCAGGTACATGTATAGCAAGGCATGAGTGTGTGGGTTCGAAAACAACTTTGGGTGTTGATCCTTGCCTTCTATCCTCCCACCCTTTTATTTATTTTTATTTATTTATTTTCTCCTTAGACAAATAGGATCTCATTTTTTCGGTCTCGCTGACCTGGAACTCGCTGTGTAAACCAGGCTGGCCTTAAACTCAGAAATCCTCACATGCCCCTGCTTCCTGAGTACTAGGATTAAAGGTGTACACCACCATTTCGAGCTTCCACCTTGTTTAGAGACAGGGTCTTTTTCTTGTTTTCCCACTACATATACCAGACTAGCTTTCTCTGAGCTTACAGGGATTCCTGCCTCTGTCTTTCATCTCCCTATTATAGCACTGGCATTATAGAGGCTCTCCTTGTAAGTCTGGCTTTTATGTCATGAGTGATGAGTACCAGAATTCTGGTCCTCATATTTATAACCCCGTTTCTTTAAAAATCTTACTTTTTTATATTTTTTATGTGCATTGATGTTTTTGCCTACATGTATGTCTGTCTGAGGGTGTTGTTGGATCCTCTGTAATTAGAGTTACAGTCAGTTGTGAGCTCTGCCATGTGGTGCTGGGAATTGAACCAGGGGAAGAATAGCCAGTGCTCTTAACTGCTGAACCATCTCTCCAGCCTTTTTTTTTTTCCCTTAAGATAGTGTTTCATTTAGCCTTTTATGGGACTTGGGGAACAACAGGGTCTCATAAAGTCCAGGTTAGCCTCAAACTGTAGCAGAGGATGATGGCCTTGAATGTCTGATCTTTCTGCCTCTCCTCCTGAGTGGTAGGATTGTGGACTGCTGCCACACACCTAGTACAAAGTAAGAACTCTTTTAGTTTTTCGAGACAGGGTTTCTCTGTTGCTTTGGAGCCTGTCCTGGAACTAGCTCTTGTAGACCAGGCTGGCCTCGAACTCACAGAGATCCGCCTGCCTCTGCCTCCCGGGTGCTGGGATTAAAGGTATGCGCCACTACCGCCCGGCATAAGAACCCTTAATTGACTCACATTTTAGCATGGAGGTAATGTAAATCTGCCTCCCTAGCCCACCCACACTTATACATCTGGAGGTTTTCAAAATATCTGAGTGAAAGTTAAATAAACCAAATTTGAGAAAAGGAAATGTCCAGATTATAGGAACAAAGAAGAAAGTGAAACTGATGCACAGGCTCAGGCTTCTGCCATGGAGTGGGTGTAGCTCGACTTCCTTTGGACTGCCAACTCCTAAATAATGACTTGGAGACTTAGTAATTATGAAAGCTTGGTCTTAGCTTATGCTTGTTCCCAACTAACTCTTAAAACTTACATTAACCCATTTATATTAATCTATGGTCTGCCATGTGACTCCATACTGTATGTTTGACTTCTCTGAGTCTCTCTTGGTCCCACCTATTCTCTCCTGCCTAGCTGTTGGCGTTTGGCTCTTTATTAACCCAGTCAGAAGATGCCTTAGGTAGGGAAGTTTAAACAGAGACACATCTTCGCAGTATTTTCGCAGACACAGATGGGATGATTTTGTAAGTTTCAGCTGTGAAAGGACAGAAGATGTAAGTTACTGCCCATGTGGGGAGCTGAAGCTGTAAAATGCACAACAGCACAAGTCCAGGGCCCAGAAAGACTGTGAAAGGAGGGCAGGTAGATGGGCCAAGGGTGTGGCAATGTTTGTGGGACTCCTGAGCTTGAGAAGACATTGCTCCATTGTTTACCTGTCCACTCGTGTGGTGGTTGCTTTTGGTGTGTATTTGGGGAATGGAGAACTTGGAATTGAACCTAGGATTTCTTAAGTGCTGGACAAACACTCTGCGGTTGGGCTTTGTCTGCAGACCTTTTTAAAGTAGTGTCTTGAGTCAACACACTGACCTTGAACTTGAAGATCTCTTGTCTCAGCCTCCCCTGGAGCTGGAATTAAGGTTTGCCTTCCCAGATTTGACTTTGTATGTATAGAATCTAAGTTTATACTCTTCAAAGAACCTGGAATCTGTCTTGAAGAATTTAACAGAAACTCCTATCATTCTTGACAAACACCAAGATGAGAACTTGGTGTTACGCTCCTGGCCATATGAGGAAATCATATGCCACAAGTAATCTTCACAATGACTGTCATTTTTTTAAAAATGGGAATAGAAACCAGAATGGGAAAAAAATGCTATAAAAATGAGGATATGGAAAAGTTAGAACTTTAAAAACTGAAAAAAAACAACATCAAAATAAATGAAAGACACTGTTAAACTGTAGAAGCACAGTAAGCTACAAGACTTGGGCAGGGTTTCAAAAAGAACCTGAGACTGGCTAGGCATAGTGGTACATGCCTTTTATCCCAGCACTTGAGAGGCAGAGACAGGCAGATCTCTGAGTTCTGTGAATCTATGAGGCCACCTGGTCTACTTAGTTGAAAACATCCAAAGTTACATAGTAAGAGTCTGCCTTTGAAAAACAAACAAAAGGAACCTGAGACTGCCAGAAACCTAATAGCTGCCCAGGAGCTCCCAGAAATAACAGGGGACACGTGCAGGAAAGGTGGTAGCTAGGCTGGTGCTCTGCACAGCAGCAGAGGTGGGAGGGAACGGGTACTAGCTAAAATGCAAGTGCTGCCCTTGGGTCCTGTGGTCGGTCACAGGGTTGAGAATTTAGATCCTGGCCACACTCATTGTGGCAATACATCCCATCAAAGGGGCACAGCTGGAGACTCACAGGGCAGAAGGGTCCAGGAAAGGGTAAGATGGGACTGCAGCTTCTGGGTGATGGGGCAGTCTGAAGAGAGCTCCACATATTTCTCAGCTTGTAGTAAAAGATAAATAAGAATGAATCACAAAAAAAGAACCCAAATGATGACCTCCCTGGTGTTGGAGAGTGTATTTTACATTTAAAAAGGAGTCTGGGCTGGTTCCACAGGCCTACAATCCCAGCTAGTTGAGGATCATCCAGGACAATTGATTCATATTTACAGATAGTCCGGGCTGCCCTTAAACTCTTGGAATTCTTTTGCCTTTGTTCTCCCAGGGGCAAAGAGTGTACGCATGAACTACCACAGCTGGTTAATGTGTTAGAACTCCCCACTTTGAGGGTTGAGCCGTGTTAAGGACCAAGCCTAAAGCTTCCGATAAGAAGGTGTTCAACCACAGAGCTCTGACTACAGCCCTGTACACTGATTTTAATTTAAAAGAGGAAAATAATTGCGTATCTGCAGAAGAAATAAATGGCAATATAGATTTGAGGAGAAAAAATTAATAGAACTTCTAAAACTTTGGGAATGTCAGTTCACAGTAGATTGGATACAGCAGAAAGGATCTGCAACAAAGAAAACTGGCAGGAAATGGACGAGAAGGCTCTGTAAGGGCACACCTACCCGCTTGTTTTTGTTTTGTGCTAGGGCCTTACACATACCCAGCAAGCACTCTCCCGTTGAGCTTATGTATTTCCAGCACACACCCACTTTTAATTAGTTTCAGGAGGAATAAGAGAAGAGATTAAAGATGAAATTTGCCATGAATTTCTCAGAACTGATATTACACCAATTTAGAGATCCAGAATTATCAACTTCCCAGGAAGGATAAATAAAAAATGTCCGTGAATGACATAATGATGCCCTCTTTTAAAAGATTAAGGAGGAACCAAGGGAAGTGTAGCCACAGAAGCCAGGGAAGGAGCAGCCTTGAGGTTGCCAACTAATCCATGATTGCCATGCAGCAGCAGCAGCAGGGGGTGCTGTCCAAAGGGCACAGTCAGCATATTCAGCAGACTGTTCTTGACACTGAAAGCGCAAGTTCTTCCTCCTCTGGCCTCTACGAGTGCCCCACCACAGAGACACATAAATAAGAAACAAAAGCATAGAACTAGAGGAGTAATTCCATGATAGAATGCTTGCGATGACTCATGAGGCCCTGGGTTTTATCCCCAGCACTGTGGAGCAAAGAAAGCATAGGCAGCTTCCCTTAGTATCTACTCAGAACTGGTCTGAGATACTTCCTCACCCAGATGCAACTTTTATATCATGTCTAGGGCTTTGGGTTTATATAGTTGAGTGGTCAAGCACTTGCATAGCATGGATGTGCTCCTGGATTCAGTCCCCAGCACAACAGAAAACTGAGTATGGTGGTGCTTGCCTGTTATCCAGCACTTGGGATGCAGCTACAGGCAGGTGGATTCAAGGTCAACGTGGGCTGGAGAGGTGGCGAAATGTTTAAGAGTACTGGCTCTTTTCCAGAGGACCCAGGTTTGAATCCCAGGATGCATAGTGGTATTCACAACTGCCTGTAACTCTAGTCCCAGGGAATCAGATACTCTTTTCTGGCCTCCGTGGATACCAGGCGTGCACATGGTACACAGATACACACACAGGCAAAACACTCATAGAATAAAATAATGATAAAAATTTTAATTAGAAATAAATTTTATAATTGATTGTCATGTCTATATAGAACATAAGAATACCCTTGTATATAATTTTAATCTTCAATTTACTTACAGAACCTAATTCCATGTAAGCAGTTATTAGACTTAGCTAGGAATAATGATACAGAGGGAAATCCATAAATGCCTACTAAAGTTGTGGCCCACATTGGGTCCTACTGTAAGGAAACCAGGATTGGAGTTATACATTGCAATGTCCAGTGGAAGAATAGTGGTAGCTGTATTTTATTTACCATTTAAAATTTCTGATATTGTCGAGGAAGAAGCTAGGCGTCAGGTGTGCATAAACACTCAAACTCAGCTGAAATTGAAATCACTGAAGCAGCGGTATTAGCACAGATACACAGAAGGCCCATGGGACAGTAGATAGGCATAGAACTTTGCTGGGAACCCTTAGGGAGAGAGCTTCTACTTGGGCTGGAGTGGAACCTTCAAGTAGAGTAGCTAGAGGCTTCAGGACCCAAGTGAGGTGGAAAAAGCATAAAGTAAAAATGTTCAGATGGAAAATAAGAGGCTATTTTTGACCTTTGACATTTAAAGTGCAGCAAGAACAAGTCATACAAGGTCAAGGTTGTATGAGACCACATTAAATCAAATACCTAAATAGTGTGATTCCTAAATAACCAAAGTAATCACTGAACAGGAGTGTATGCTATGTATGTATGCCTGTGGTTAAGTGGGAAGACTGCAGCAAATGGCAGGTGACAGAGCAACCTTGGTGTGGAAGCCTGATTTCAGGGAATTGGAGTAATGTCATGGTGGAAGCAGGCAGGCACTGTACTTTTTTACAGCGTGGATACCCGCATACCTCCCAGCCTAGTGGTTTCTGTGTCTAATCAATGACTTAAAACTTACCTTTGGGCAGGAGGAGAGAAGCATTAAAAGTATCCATTGCCACCCTGCATGTAAGGGTGGATGGCCAGGGAATAAACTGCAGTATAATAAGGTCGTGGGATACTGTTAGCTGTTAATTTGGGGTATGAGAAAAGACAATCGAAAGAGATTTACAGCAGAGTACTGTTGGTGTAAGACATATTTTTTCAAGAGCCATTTGCTTCTAGGAAAAAAGTGTCATTGGGGACAGTGTTTTATGTGTGTGTCTGTCTGCACCACATTCCTGCCTGGAGCCATCTCTCAGGCTATAGGTTTACTCTTTAAAAAAAAAAAAAAAAAAAGAAGAAGAAGAAGGAGAAATGGCTCAATGGTAAGAGGTCCTTAGTTCAATTCCCAGTAACCACATGGTGGCTCACAACCGTCCATAATGAGATCTGGAGCCCTCTTCTGGTGTGCAGGCATACATGCCTGCAAAATACTGTATACATAATAAATGTTCTTTGGTTTTTTTTAATGTAAAATAAGTACAGTGGCAATATTAATACTTATCAGGTGGTAGAATGTGTACTTAGCATTCATGAGGCCGTAAGTTCCATCTCCAGGTTCCTTCTGTAGTCCGTTTCCCCTTCCCCCAAATTAGAGCTTTGGATAAGTATACTTTTGGATACAAAAGAGAAAATATTTCATTTGGGAATCTATACAGATAAGCAGTAGAGCTTGCTCAGAGTGTGTGATGCCCTGTGTTCTGTTCCCACCACTACCTTCCAAAAAAAAATTCAGTTAGAAAATTTAAATTAAAAGGGGGGCTGGAGAGATGGCTCAGCAGTTAAGACACTGACTGCTCTTCCAGAGGACCTGGGTTCAATTCCCAGCACCCACATGGCAGCTCACAAATGTCTGAAAACATTTCCAGGGGATCTGACACCTTCACACCTATGCACATAAAATAAAGTTAAATAAACCATAAGAAATATTTTTTAAAAAAATTTAAAAGGACCATTTGACATAGGGTTATATTTTTTGTTCTTGTTGACAAATATGAATTATTCTTTTGTAAGTTTGAAGCTAAGGTAAATTTAGAAACTTCCCAGGAATAATGCCCCAATTTTCAGCTTGTTCTTTTCTTCATTTTTTTAAAATCTGCTCTGTCTTTGAATTCCTTATACCATTTGCACCTAAATTGACCATGGCCATGTAGGACCATATATATGCCAAACAAGCTTTTACTCTGTTATTCTTGTCTCTCCAGATCTTTTTTTTTTAAGAATTTTTAATTAACTTTTTTGTTTTGAATTTTAAAAAAACTTTATTATTAAAGAAATGACATTGTTAAAAACCCATTAATACAAATAATCATTTTAGTCAGTAATCTTTTATTTCTACTACCCCTAGAAAAGCTTGTGGTAATGAATACCTTGTAATCTCAACAACTAGGAACCCGAGGCAGAAGAATTGCAAGTTCAATGCCTGCCATACTACAAAGAGTACTCAAATAAAGCACAGTAATCAAGCCCTTAGAAAGTTCCCAGAATATATAAGTCTTGAGGCTGTACCTTCATTTTCTTTGTAGCCTGTCCTGGAACTCACTTTGTAGACCAGGCTGGACTTGAACTCACAGAGATTCACCTGCCACTGCCTCACCAGTGCTAGGATTGAAGGCATGAGCAACCACCACCTGCCTTTGTATCTTCATTTTCTTTTTAAATTTATTTATTTATTGAGAGTTTGAGTATAGAGTTTATTTAGTGGGTTATTGGGGGGGGATAAGAGACAGCAGCCACCTTTTCTGAAGAGAGTCGGAACCCTAAATTTTATTTTCAGTGCATTGATGTTTTGCCTTCACATATGTCTGATCCTGTGGAAGTGGACTAACAGACAGGTGTGAGCTGTCATATGGGTGCTAGGAATTGAATCCGGGTCCTCTGGAGGAGCAGCAGTGCTCTTAACTGCTGTAGCTCTATTTTCATTTCCTATATACATACCTGGGAGAAGATAGAGGATACTCATGTCACTCCCTCCTATACCCTCTCCCACCTCTCTCATTTCATTTCACTCCCTCCTATACCTCCCCCTTCTCTCTCTCTCTCGTGTGTGTGTGCGCGCGCACACACACACACACACACACACACACAGAGCACCCAGCATCTTCTGGAGACCAGGTCTTTTGTTTCTTGCAGATCTGGGACACAGCTGGTCAAGAACGGTTCCAGTCTCTTGGTGTGGCCTTCTACAGAGGTGCAGATTGCTGTGTTCTGGTGTTTGATGTGACTGCCCCCAACACATTCAAAACCCTTGACAGCTGGAGAGACGAGTTCCTTATCCAGGCCAGCCCCCGGGATCCCGAGAACTTCCCTTTTGTTGTGTTGGGAAACAAGATTGACCTTGAAAACAGACAAGTAAGTATTATCATCACAGGCCCCTCCTCTAGTACCTTGGAGTTTGGAGGGTTCTCTTCCAGACTCAGAATAATCTAGGAAGGTACTGGTAGGAGTGCTTGTCACCCAGTCCTGAGTTGATCCCAGCCAGCTTTGATGTGAGGCCATCTATTCTTAGAGCCTCTGTTCCCTTAGAGGAAGGAATAGGTTTTCTCGCTTCAGGGTGGAAGAGTGCTGTGAGTCGTGCTGCTTGGCGGAATTCTACACAGCATTTCTGTCGGACCATAGTTTTGTTGATTTTAGCTCAACTTATTTCTGACCATCTCTCTCCCTTTCTAGAGTTTGTCTCTGTTTCTTGGCTTGGACAGGGGAAAAATCTGAAGGGTGAGCACTGCAAAATCTGTGCCACTTGCAGGTGGCCCAAGATGGGTGTGGGTAAAGGGGTTTATACCAGAGATCAGCTGTGGACCCCAGGAGAAATGGCTTTCCACCTCCTGGGATTGGATCTTGGCCGGTGGCACACTGCTAAGGCCCACAAGGTCTGGCTACGGCCAGAAATAGCTCGAGTTTGGATACCTCACATGGGCAGCAGAGTGACCTGACCTGCAGGTCTCTAGGCCACATTCATCCTCATTCCCAGATCTGTCCTGGGGAGGACCAAGTCATTGACCACTGTTCATGTCAGTAGTGTCCTCCTCCCTCCTCTAGGTGGCCACAAAGAGGGCACAGGCTTGGTGCTACAGCAAAAACAACATTCCCTACTTCGAGACCAGTGCCAAGGAGGCCATCAATGTGGAGCAGGCCTTCCAGACAATTGCTCGTAATGCCCTTAAACAGGTGGGTCTCCAGGACTCCCCAGCTGCGGGGTGCCCTTTGGTGATGTCTGATGTTTTTTTTTCTGGATACCTTTCTTCCCAGCTGCAGCTGGGAAAACCTAGGGTGCTTCTCTGGGTGGGATAGATCATGACATATTCTGCCCCAGTTCTTAGGAGAGCCATGGCTTTATTAGTCATCTAAAAGACATAGGGCAGAGCTAGGGTATGGCTTAGTGATAGAACACTTCCCTAAGGATACAGAGCACTCAAGGGCAGCTTGGTCCTTGAATAATGAGTTCCAGACATAGTGAAACCTTGGGGAAACAAAACAGACATCCTGGTGAAGGGCTTGTTTTTTCCTGGGCTGTTTAGGAGATCAAGCCACATGGGACCTCATACCAGATCAATACTTCTAGTTAATGAGTTAAAATTGAATCAGATCTCAGCTGCCACCTAATTATTTATGTCTGAGCTTCTGCCCCGTCTATGCAGAACACCAGCTTTAAAGGGTGGTTGTGGCCTCAACTCTCAGACCATGAAATGACTGTTTCCTGAGTAGTTATGGACATATACAAGTAAGAAATACAAGAAAACTGAATCACAGAATCCAGAGCTCCTAGCTACCCTCTTCTTGGAGAAAATAGTATGTGCCACGGCAGTATAGAGGCCAGACCTATGACATAGGCCTGTAATTCCACCTATTTCAGGGAAGCTGAAGCAGGACGGCAAATTCAAGGCCAGCGAAGGCAACATAGTAGTGCATAGGTGCACTGGAGGTGTAGCCAGTTTAGTGTTGGTTTAGCATATGCAAGACCCAGGGGTTTGTCAAAGTGTTGGGGAATTTTTTCAGAAGTGTGGGGCTGGCTACAAGGCTTCAGCATGCACGGTCCAGAAACCAGTGTGGGTCAGCAGGGACACCTGAGGCAGGCAGTAGCTGCAAAGTCAAGGCATGTTCTCCCATCTCTAGGGAGCTGGGTATCAATGCACTGGTTCTCAGCAGGACAGGACTACTGGCTATGTGGGTGGCAGAGACTTGGAATGAACTGTTTCAGAGGCAGGAGTCCTGGTGTAGATAGGCTGCACAAAGTGCTTTAAGACAGTGGTGGGCCTGCCCAGGTAGGATCATTCATCCAAATACCAAGAAGCCCCTCCCCCCAAAGAAACATGCTTTCTTATGTCTCTCCCTCCACCCCCAGTCTACCCTCCCACCTGAATTTTTCTTAGCATGCATGTATCCATGTGGAAGTCCAAGTCTCTCATCTCTGTTCTGTTGCCGACACCACTGTCAGGTTCTCTCCAACCCTGCTGTTCTCTTTCCGGAGATGACCCCTATACTCTGGTAGACTGTTTTGGATGGGGCTGGGTGGTTCACCCAGGGAAGCTCCCCAGCTGTGGGTGGTGCCACAACTCTAGCTGCTGGATCTGTAAGTTGCCACTTTCATAGCACTGACCCTTTGAGCCTCTCCTCCTAGGCTTGCTACTCTGGTCTGATGCTTTTCTGTCTGCTTAGCAACTAAACATGAATCTATTGACATTTTAATTATCATCTGCCACCCCACAGCCCACCAGTCATTGCCCTGCCAGTAGTTTTAAATTAAGTCTCTATCATTCTATTTATCAATAAAAGACTCAGTAGTCAGAGGTGAGGGTGAAAGCCTGCTGGCTCAGAGAGGTTGTTGCAACTAGCAGATACACTGCAAGAACTTCATCCCAGAACCAAGAGAGCTCAAACTCTAGTCCCCATCCTATGCATCCTTTCTATCCAAATTGCTGGCTTCTCTGTGCCCAATTCTAGTCAGCTAGTCACTGGCTATGCTCCCTGATTCAGTTTATTGGGCAGTCTTGGGCATGTCAGTGCTATCAGAATATCGCACAACATTCTCATGAGGCTTGTTGTGCTTCTTAATATTTCATCTTCTCTTTTCCTGGAAAGAGAAGCTACACGTCCTTTTGAATTCTCCGGACCAAGATACCTTTAATATGGGACTTTTTAGTTCCCTAACTCACCAAGGGTCCGTATACCAATGTGTGGTTCTTTCAGAGGCAGTTCTCGGGAATGTGCCCAGAGTGAGCGGATGACTAACTCCTGGTGACTAGACATTGCCTTCACCTACCTTCCAGCTTCCTTTATCACCCTCCCCAACTCTTGTTTTTGATAACCTTTGGCCATAGGGGAAAAAGCCACCTTAGCTGGGTGTGGTGGTACCTGCTTGTAGTTTCAGCACTTAGGGAGTTATTAAGTTATTAAGAAGAGAGGAAAATGGCAAATTCTAGGACAGCCTGGGCTACATGTGGTAGAACATGTTATAATCCCAACACTTGGGAAGTGGAGACAGGAAGATCAGGAGAGTTTAAGACCAGCCTCAGCAACAAAGCAAATTCAGGGCTATCCTGGAAGATCCTGTGTCTAACAAGAAAAAGTCATCTCTCTGTCAAATACAAATAACAGGCTGGTTGTAACCAGACCCTTTTATAACCTTTGCCCTTCAGAGAACCCACGTTTCCAGTGGGAGTGAGTGTTGGGGTAGCTGTTATCCCCTTAAAGTATACCCAGTTGTTAAAGCATTCATGTTCTTCTTTCAGAACTCCTAGACTGTCTTGGCCATGTCTGGGTTCCTTTACCTCAGTGGTTCTCAAACCTATTGTTCCTCATGTTGTGGTGAGCCCCCCAACCATAAAATTATTTCATCGCTACTGTTAATGAATTGTTAATATCTGATTTGCGGGTTAACCCCAAAAGGGGTTGTGACCCATTTACCTGGACCATCTTTATTTCAGTATCTTGAATGTACAGTTCTGCCTACCTGTAGCTACCTCCCAACTCCCTCTCAGCCAGGTAAAAGCCTGCTGAGATTCCTGTTGGAATTGTATATCTACTTGCGTGGGCCATAACAAAATACCATAGGTCGGACAGCTTACACATTATTTTATTAGAGTCTGGCACACTGGGTATGGGATAGGAGACTTTCCTGTCAGGCAGATGGCTGTCTTCTTGTTGTTCACACGGGGTTGCTTTGCTCAGAGAGCAAATTTGATAAGCCTTCTGGGGTGTCTCAGTGACAACATACATAGTAAGCTCTAGAGCCTGAGCTCAGTTGGTATAGAGTGCTCTCCTGGCATTCATGAGACCCTGGGGTCCATCTTCAGTATGAGATAGACCCGGCATGGGAATACATTCCTTGTCCCAGCACCAGGTAGAAGCAGGAGAATTTAGTAATTCAAGATCCTCTACATAGCAAGTTCAAGGTCAGCCCGGGATACATATGAGACCCTGTCTGAAAAGGAAAATTGGAAGTCCTGTGAGATCAGATGCCAGAGATAACCCTATCTAATCTGACTGTTCTAGGCATAGGCACACTAGGGGGTTAGAGCTTCAACATCCAAACTTTGGGTTGACGCCCATTCTGTCCAAGACTCATTCATACTCTGCTTTTTGGGTTAAATGTACATATTAGTACTGACAGGAGTGTAAATTATTGTTCACCAACTGATGAGTGTCTAAACAAAAGGCGGTTCATCTACTACAGATGCCATTCAGCCATAGGAGCAGTGGAGTAGGCCAAGGGTCTAACACAGAGGCTGGAATGAATTAAGACCCTGTATCTCAGAAGTCCGCCAAAAGGGTATGGTGTGCACACTTGCTGTCCTTGTAGAAGCAGGAAGATTGCCCGCACATCCAGGGCCAGGCTGAGCTACAGAGTATAACAAGAGAAATGAGACAGGTCTGGGATGAAATGCGGCTCTTTGGCAGAGTGCCTGCTTAGCATTTATGAAGCCCTGGCTTCCACTCATACTCATGGAGGGGGAAGGTGATGAGAAAACAAGATTGGTTGGGGGGGAGGGGAAACGGCTGCTAATTAGCACAGGGTTTCTTTTTGGGGTAATGAGTGTTGGGAACTGATACACTAAGATAAAGCTCCTGCTGTATTCAGTATGTATTCGCAGATACTGCATGTTTTTGTAGCTGTTGTGAATAGAATAAGAATAATACTGTTTAGGAAACTTTCCTTCTTGGATACCGTGCTGAGAGGTGAGCCCCAGGGCTTGGTGTGTAGGCAGCTCCGTCCTCCTTACAGCCCATCTTAGCTGCTCATGAAGCACAGGTGATGGCATCCCCCACAGCTCTGCCCCTCAGGCTGCAACCTGTGGAAGAAAAGAGACTAGCTCCTGGACAGCGGTCCAGGAAATTCAGTGGGACTCGATCACGTGGGAGCATCCTGGGACCATGGAGCAGGGCCCTACCCGAGAGTTAGCTGGGTATGGTCTACGATGCTCATCAGCAGCATGCGTTCTGACTACTTGGTGTAGATGTGGTTCCTGCTGACTCCGTCCCTGTGTCTGTCACCCTGCACCAAGCTGAAAATTGGAATGTTCCCATGTCGCAAGTCATCAACCTCTTTCTCTCCCCTGACCAGGAAACAGAAGTGGAGTTATACAATGAATTCCCTGAACCCATCAAACTGGACAAGAATGACCGGGCCAAGGCCTCCACAGAGAGCTGCAGCTGTTGAAGGGGCAGTGAGCACAGAGCACAGAGTCCTTCGCAGACCAAGAACACACATAGGCCTTCAATATACGTCCCTCCTCCTCTAAACAGAACAGAACGTGATCTCTCACATCCAGCTGCCAAAAGAAAACTCCACCAAACACAGTCAGCCACCACACACACACACATATACACACACACAGCAAGCAAACTCTCGCCTGTGCCTGACAGGCTCTTGGGGCAGCTGCCCACCATGAGCCCTGTGTACGGCAGGCATATGGCGGAGACCCTGGGTGCTCTGGGGCACAGTGGGCAGGGAAAGCTTACTCTTTTTGTCCACTGGAGCGTGAGAGAACTGTTCACAGTTCGTCTGTGTCTAATTATCTGATTTTTTTTTTTAACGGTCTTGTGGTCTTTACCCCTACCCCTCCTTGAAGGTCCTGTGGGAAGGCTGGTGCCCACGTTCCATTCTGACCGGGCTGTTTTGTATGTATCTGTTAATGCTTGTTACTTTTAACTAATCAGATCTTTTTACAGTATCCATTTATTATGTAATGCTTCTTAGAAAAAAATCTTATAGTACATGTTAATATATGCAACCAATTAAAATGTATAAATTAGTGTAAGGAATTCCTGGATTGTGTGTTTAAGTCCTCTAACGCAGGCGTGCAAGGTGGAGGGTTGAACCCTGTCTGGATTACAAGAGTGTTAGAGACTCAAATTTGGAAGTCCAGCTAGCGGCAGTATTCTGTACAGTAGACACAAGAATTATGTACGCCTTTTATCAAAGACTTAAGAGCCAAAAGCTTTTGATCTCTCCAGAGGGAAAACTGAACTAGACAGTTCCCTTCTGTGTCTAAATTTTCCAAAAGGTTGATTTGCATAATACAGTAGTGTGTACAATGGATAAATTGCTGTTATTTCAGAAATTAAATTCTCATTTTCCCCTTCTTTGTTTTTTTTTTTTTCCTTCCGTTCAACACTTTACTATGCCCTTTAGATCAGTATCCTACTCTAAGGGGAAAAGAGAACCCCACCAGACCTGTCCTAGTGACTCTACCTTTGTTCTAGAAGGCGCTCCTTTCAGGGTTGTGGTACCTGTAGGTTAGCAGACCCCTCCTCTTTTTTCCCCCACCCCACCCAAGTGTGGCCCAGCACTAACCCACCCGTCTTTGGGTTGAGCCCTGGCAGTTCTGTCCCCTCCCGAGGTCCTGCCCTGCATCATGGCTTGCTTCCCAGAGCACTTCCCTTCCAGAAGTCTACATTCTAGAGTGTAGGCTGAGTTCTTCTGTAAAGAGACGAACGTGATGCCAATAAAATTTAACAGGAACAAAGAGTAGTTGCCCTGTCTTTTTTTTTTTTTTTCTTGCCGACTTCAGCTGTGTGGAGACATTCTCTGTGTTCATTGTACTACCCTTGTGGACCCTTGTGGAGCTTAGAGGCAGGAGTGCCTTCATGCCTAATCCTAGAATACCTGCCACCCTAGTGGGGATCTTTTTCTTAACCACAGTATTGGGAAAGGTGGGGCATGGGATGGAAAACACGTTTCCTAAGAGCAGCAGCCCTAAACTGCTGGTGACCTCGAGCCATTATATACCTGGAACCTGTGTGTGTGTCAGTGTCAGACAGGTGGGCTGAATGACTCTGTGTGTGTGTGTGTGTGTGTGTGTGTGTGTGCGCGCCTGCCTGCCCGCCCGCCCGCCTGTCTGTCTGTCTGTCTCTGGGGCCAAATGACAGTTGTCACTTTTCACAGGTCTTCCCTTCTGGCAGCAGGAACCTGTATCCCATCATACATAGGACACGTGCTGACTGAAAGGCTGCCATAGCAGTGGTTCTTAATGTGTCCATTGAGGTCTTACTAACCATCTCCCAGAATCTTCAAACTCCTCTCGCTTTCCTTCTTTCTCCTGCCCCTTGGCACAGACTTTATTGTTAAAAATTACATTTTTCTGGGCATTGTGATATACTTGTAGGCAAATAAGACAAAAGGTTGAGACAGGACGCTTGAGCTTAGGCTTTTGGTGTCAGCCCTGTGTCTGTCAGAAATCTTGCCAGAGTTGAACTGATAAAACCATTTCCCCAAGACAGACTTGACAGCACACGAGGGAGGCTAGGGCAGGAGGAAGGGGAGTTCAGGGCCAACCTGGGCTACATAGTTTTGTGAAACCTATCTCAAAAAAATTCAAATATAAGGCTGGAGGAGGTAGTACATGCTTTTCGTCTCTGGAGGCAGAGGTAGGTAGTGAACTCTGAGTTCTAGGCCAGCCTGGTCTGTGTAGTGGGTTCCAGGACAGCCGGGGCTATATAGAGAATCTATCTCAAAAAAAGTCAAATACAATTTCCCCTACATACATCCAGCTTTTCTACCTTCCCTTTAAAAACCTGGAATACTTCCTGAGTTTCTAGTAGTAATTTGACTAATAGTAGTAAAATTCTGGGGGTAAGGGTGTGACTTGAACACTCACACTTGCCTGGTGAGACCTTGGATTGCACCCACTACCACAGAAACCCTCAATACCACCAGCAACTATGAGTGGTATTTCCTATAACCTGGTTTGTGAGTATGGCCTCTGCCAGGCAGAACATGCTGAGAACTAGGGATGCTGGGGAGTCTGTTCCTGCCCCTTCCTACAGAGGGAGCTCATTCTCCTGTCACACTGCCTCGGTGCACTTTCACTCTAGCAGAACTGCCTTAGCTTACACTACAGGATTCAGAATGTTCTTGTTGCTGGGCAAGCACATGCTTTACCACTGACTGAGCTCCACAACACCACCTGGAGTTTGTCCACTTCCTAGGGTAGATCAGCCCACTTTATCCCCTTCAGAAAGGTTTGAAAACAACATAGCACAGCCCCATGATAGAAAAGTGAAAATGTGTGTGATAACAGGCTTCTCAGCATCACAAGGCCACATAGGCAGAGCTGGCATTAAATGCTGAGAGGCTGGGTGCTCTAGCTCAGATCGTGGACAAGATGGCCACATACTTTGGCACCATCAACAAAGCAGAGAAAAGGCATCCAGATTGCAAAGGGAGACATCAGCATGTCTTCCACAGACAGTACACTCCTGTAGAAAACTGTTAGAGCTGATTAAGTCAGCAAGGAACAATCCCAAAAGCAAACCAAGAAAAATACATTTATAAAATCACCAAAAAACAAAGGTTTTCAGTTTTGAGACAGGATCTCGTGTTCTAGGCTCACTGTGTAACTAAGGATGGAATGGCCTTGAACTTCTTCCTCCTGCCTGCGCACACCTCCTCACTGCCAGGGTTACAGGTGAAAGCCAATGTGGTTGGTCCATGATATATTAGTAATTGAACCTGGGGTGAACACCTACCAGCTGAGCTACACATCTCAGCACCAAAAACCAAAGTACTTAAAAATAACAAGAAGGTAAAAGATTTGCTCATTAGAAACAAGATGTGGCTGAAGCTCAGCATGGTGACGGGACTTTATCCCAGCCTCCGGGAAGCTAAGACTAGAAGATTGTCACCAATTCAAAGCCAGTCAGGGCCAGAGAGAAAAACACTTCACAAATTTCAGAAATTAAGGTAGCCGGGCAGAATAACTTAGACCTGTAATTCCCTCTGACACCAGGCCCTACCTTCAGTGTGGTGGATCTGGAGAGGACCCTGTAGCATCACTGTGTAGATTGGGGTCAGCGGAGGGGCTGGCACTCCCAGGAAAGTCCTCCATCCACGGCTGGCATTCCCAGGAAAGTCCTCCATCCACGGCTGGCACTCCCAGGAAAGTCCTCCATCCACGGCTGGCACTCCCAGGAAAGTCCTCCATCCACGGCTGGCACTCCCAGGAAAGTCCTCCATCCGTGGCTGGCATGCCCAGGAAAGTCCTCCATCCACGGCTGGCACTCCCAGGAAAGTCCTCCATCCACGGCTGGCACTCCCAGGAAAGTCCTCCATCCACGGCTGGCGTTCCCGAGTGTTAAGCCCAGGATCTGCTCCCAGGCTTTCAGGGCTGTCCAAGCGGATAGAATCACTTCGAGCTTCCCCCACGCAGCTTCTAGAAAGGCAGAAAGAAGAAATTTAGCTGTCGTTTGATTTTTCTAGTTTTCTTTTTTTTAGGCCGGCCTCTTTTGACTGGTGGGTGCTGCAGTGAAGGGGACTTCAGGCAAGGGCATAGTGCCCCATTAATGGCATAGGGCATAGTGCCCCATTAATGGCAGCATTTTTCTCAGTAAAAAGAAAATTACAGTTAGACCTGAAAGCATCTCACATGGATCTAAGGCTAAGATGCAGGGAGTGTGATGCTCATAGACCCGCAGTTCTCAGCCTGTGGGTAGCGACCACCAGAAAACACATTCCCAATGCCCTTAGGAACCCTCAACTATAAATTTATTTTCGTCACTATTTCATAATTATAATTTGGCTACTGAGTGATGTCTCAGTTCCTAAGACCATCAGAAATAGGTGTTTTCCAATGGGTGCGACCACAGGCTGGGAGCCACTGCCTTACACTGTTAGAGACAAGCTGACCATCCTACTTCTTGGCTGACTTTCCTGCTGGGTGTTCAAGACCATTGCTGTGGCCATAATTCATTATGTTTTTTTGTTTGTTTCCCTGTCAAGGCCATTTGAGGATCTGGTCCTCAGGCTCCTTGGACCAGTTTTTCCATCTATGCGAGAACAAGTCAAAGGCTTTGCTTGACCTGGGCCTTGCTTGAAAGCATGGAGTACATTTTCTGACCTCCTCTTTGTAGACTGGACACTGGGTGGAGCTCGCCACATGGGGTATCTATGGCCCTGAACAAAGGAATAGGAGACTCCTACAATTAACATTTAAAAGATGCCTGCCGTACAGTGCCTAGAAGGTCAAGGTGGGAAGATTCTGCCTTTTCATCCCTCTGAGCACATTAGTGTAGCTCCTAATATGGTTACTGAACACCCAGAAAGTATCTGTCCGGTACTGTAATAACTGTGCAATATTTAGATAAAGCTTGGGCAAAAGCCAAACACTTAAAACTTTGATTAGATGTACATTTTTGTTTCTTAAGCCAGTTCTTGTCATTATTAAGGAGACTAGGCCAGTAGTAATTCCATCAATTTAAGTCGAGATTTGACATCAGCGAAATGAACTCTGACCTATATGCGGTATGTAACTCGCTCAGGCCCTTGTCACTGCAGCTTTCTGTGTCATTTTGGAAACACATCTAGCTATCTTATGGAACATCAACACTACCTTAGTAAAAGAAAGTTGAACCAAACGGCATACATAATAAATTATCATTACCTGTGTACATGCTGTTAAACCATGGGTTGGTAAGTTCCCAGGTAAACCTTATAGAGCACACAGGACAGTCTTCATACAGTAACAGAGCGATTCTGAATGAACATTACGTAGTAGAGACAGCTTTGTTATGTGTGAGATGAATAATGGTCACAGGCCTTTACTCTGGTTATTTTGCTGTCCTTCCTGTCACAGAGTCAGGGCCACACTGACTTAGGAAAACGGAGGGGCCTTGGAAGACATTTTTAAACAAAACATGGTTGGGTCTGAAGTGGGAGGACCAAATCCCACCTTCAGGGCCAGCTTCTCCGTGAGCTCAAGCAGCATGTGACAACTTAAGGGACACACAAAGCATTTGTTCCTCTCTAGGCCTGAACCTAGTGGTCTATAGAAAACACACTGTTGAGTCCAGGGGCATCTGGCTAGACCCAAAGTACCTGTCCTCCCTATTTTGCGCAGTGGAGTCTTACCTATTGGGGCACACATTCTAAGACTTTAAACTTTTCCAGTTCATGAGCATCCGTGGTAGAGGACCAAACTGACATGAGTTTCTGCTTTACCAGTGCCTAACCTGAAGCTCTGGCTAGATTTGGAGGGACCAAGTGACTGGAAGTCTGCAGTACTCTCTGCTGCCTAGACTCTGCTAGGGAGGTTCTGGGGATATGAGGCTCTGAATACTGCAAGGGAAACATTCCATGCCTCCTGACAAGGAAAAAAAGAGGGTTGTTTATGAGTTCCTGAGGCTCTATCTGTGCTGGGTGTTTGGGAACAGCTGAATGGACCTTTTCTGGAACCAGATAGTTCTATCTGCAAGGAGATGGAGGAGGAAGGGAAGTCTTGGGCCAGAGTTGCCTTCTCACTTCCATGATTCCTTTGCCCACCAGGATGAGCATGTCCAGTCTGTGAGCAGCTAGTGAAGTCTAGTCTGCCCCAGGGAGAGACCAGATTAAACTAGGATTTCCACACTTTATCCATGGCTCAGCCCCCTACTATTTTCCGTGTCCTCCTTTAATAGACCATAGAATCCAAGAGGAACCGGAAGCCCATTTGCCTATGTGATGGGTGCTGTTCCACCCGAGCCTCACATGACCTCGTGATCATCACAGAGCTGGAGGCGCAGCCAGGTGCGGGAAGGGAGTAGGCAGGCTCCAGCTCCTTAGCCTGTTGGCACACTATGGGAAGCCCAGCAGCCAGGACTGATCTGCTTATCCTGGGACCCATCCATTGACAGTGTAGAGTCATCTTCAGAAATCCTAGAGAAACAAATACAACACATGCATACCCTCCAAATTCCAGGAGGGAAGACCCAGGGCACAGTTGCAATCCGAGCTCAGTGTCCAGTGTTTAAATCCACTCATAATCTGGGCTCCAGAGGGCCCAACCAGTGCTTCTCCAGCTCTGCCCTCTGCGGCACACAGTTGGCTCAGCCTCAGGCCAGCTCCACTGCACACCTCCTGCTGTCTGTGGGGTCATCCCAGCACTGGCATTTCCTGCAGCTCTCTTGCCACTAAAGTTTGGCTGCCAGCATGGGATACAGCCTTGGTCTCTCTTACCACAGCCCGTGTGCTGACCCGGAAGAACCATTTCCCAGAAGATTAACCTCCATGACACTGTTCTCTTATTAATCACAGCCAATTCTTTGCCCCAGCTGACCAGAAACCATGGCTCACATGAACAGTCCTGAGTCAGACTTCCCTCTGAACCTTCACAAGCCACGCCCACTAGCCCATTACCAGCCACAGCTGGCAGCCCACAGGTTTGCCTCTGACACCATATTCCCATCTAGTCCTCAGATCACAACTGCTAGAGTACATGTGACCTATCTTTAAGACTAATGTCATCCAACCGAAATAGGTTACATGCAGCTCACAGGTCCTTTCAGATTTGGCCAGCAAGGTTTCAGACACATGCAGGGCCTGCCATTTGCTACCTAATCTGCCCAGTGTTCAACAGTTGATGTGGGAGGTCCTTCTGTCTTGGTTAATGAATAAAGAAACTGCCTTGCCCTGTTGATAGGGAGAACTTAGGTAGGCGGGGAAAACTAAACAATGCTGGGAGAAAGAAGGGCAGAGTCAGAGAGAAGCCATGTAGCCGCCAGAGATGGATGCCGGAACTTTAGCCACAGCCACATGGCAATACACAGATTACTAGAAATGGGTTAAATTAATATGTAAGAGTTAGCCAATAAGAAGCTAGAGCTAATGGGCCAAGCAGTGTTTTTAAATAATATAGTTTGTGTGATTATTTTGGTTCTGGGCGGCCAGGACGAACAAGTGGCCCCTGCCCCCTCCAACAAACAGTGGCTGTTCATACTCACCTTTCCCTTTGGATCTCACTACACAACCATCAGGACAAGTATTCAAGATGCCAACAAGTAGCACCTGTAAATAGTGACCTCAGAGGGTGAATCTAGTGGCCCCTGTGACAGTGACCTCACAGAGAGGGAGACTCCTCAGTGGCCTAAAGCCACCCCTAGCGAGGTGGGGGATATCTGATTGGTACCAAAGATGCAAGTACTCATGGCCACTACCTCCAGAAGTCCCTGTGACAGTGACCATGGCATGGCCAGGCCAGGAGAGGTTGTGCTGAAGTGGAACTAGATGCCACTTAACCATGGGAAGCCAGAGAATCACCCCAGGTACTCAAAACACACCCCTCTGCCTTCAGAGTCCTCAAGTTTAACCCCTTGTTCTCCAGACCCTACAGCAGTGAGCCTTTTCTGCTACACCTAGTGAAACTCCTTTGCTTCTGGGGGCTCTCCTGAAGGTCCTTCCTTTATTGACAACTCTCAACAGAAACTGTGACGTCATACTTAAGGAACACAGGAACTAGCCTCCAAAGCTTCCCAAATAAACCAGTTTGACCTCTGAACCCATGTAGTCTGCACACAGCGGTAGAGATACAGTTAACCAGAGTGCAGAAAAATATCAGTGTTCCCTTCTTAGGCCCATGGATCAAGAGATCCCAGAAGGTAAGGACATGGTCTGGGGGAGATCCCAGGGAATAAGGCCACAGACTGGAAGGAAGCCTTTGCTAATGACTGCCTATCTGTAGGACAAAAGATATATCGGAACATCTTCCAGATCCCTGTCTCCCTCTGTAGAGCATCCTCTGGGGATTGTGAAGCATGGGTTCCTGTAACCTCTTCCTCGTTAGCTCCCATGAGAGAAGAGCCAGCCTGTTCACAATACCTGCTGCATATGAGATGGCCTTTCATATGCCCTGTGGCCTGAATGAATCCCTAGTCTTATGAGACCCAGCAGTCAAGAAAAACTGTAGTAAACGTACTTCTCAAATCTGTAAGTGAGCATACTAAGTACCCAGAGGAATTCCAGGCATGCTCTACCTGGAACCCAGAACACCGTGGGTATCTACACAGGAAGCAGCTGAGCAGTCATCCCATGGCCAGCCTACCCCAGGTCCTGCACACACCTATACAGCCCACCAGAGTGCTCACAGCCAGGCCCACAGCCCACCGGAGTGCACACAGCCAGGCACCAGGCACCCAGCTATCTGGCAGAGGACTGAGCTTCCCCGAGATCCTTCCTGACCCAGATGTACTTAGTGGGGCTCTGCCCTCTCTGCCCCTTCCTCCTTGGGAAAACTCTCTGTTCCTTGCTGTCCATTTCTTGAGGTCCAGTTTGCCCAGGCTTAGGAACGGCAGCCTAAGCGCCCACCCTGGTTCTCAAGGAATCAGTCTCCTTCCAGCCATAAAATGGTCAGATCACCCCACCCCCTACTCCTGATGGAGTGGGGGTTCACTATGCTCAGAAGGGACCCTTGGAGTACCAGATGGGTCACAGCCAACTCAGTCCTCCGAGATTTTTAGTCAAGTCAGTTCTTCTGAAATCCTGGTAAACCCCCAAGAAATATAACCAGAGAAGACAGCTGTCTAGAGTTACTAGTGCCTTCTGGCATAAACAAAATATCGAACTAGGAAAGACAGATGAGACCCTGAGAAAAGAAAAGTAACAACTTCATACACTCTTAATGGGAGAAGCTGGAAGCCGTTTGTTCCACTGACCCTGGCTTAGGTATTTTATAGGCTCCCGGGTCCTCCCCGTTCCCCTGTCCATCCTGTCTAGACACCCTCTGACCTGGGAACAGCAAACCTGCCTTAGCTGCATGCTTCTGTCAGGAGTAGGGCTACAGCCTGTGGTCCCATTTGCAACCACAGAACTGTCTTCAGTTTTGCTTTACTCTCAGGGTTTCGTTTTGAAATAGGGCCTTAGACTCCTGGGTGCTAGGCTGGGTGCAGAGCAGCGGGAAGAAAAGAGCCTGCTCCTTCAGAGGCTCAGGGTTTCAGTTCCAGCATCCACCAGGCTGTTCACAACTGCGTAACTCCAGCTCCAGGCAATCTGGCGCCCTCTTCTGGCAATTCCCGCTATCCCCACCCCAGGAAAACAAGGTTAAACACACACACCCCTACTCAAGCTGGTTATGTAGCCTGGCGTCCACACTGGGCTTCACAGTGGTAGGGCCTCTGTCCCCTCCAGCCCTGCCTTCACAGAGTGCCTCATTCACTGCCCTTTCTCCCTGGCCCCGGAGGCTCGGCAGTCCTGAGAGGGATTTGACCAGTGAGTGCTCTGTGTTTTGCTTTGCATTTTTTTGTTTTTGTGGGTTTTTGTTTTGTTTTGGTTTGTTGTCTTGGTGTCTTATAGGGTTTTTGTTTTGGTTTGGTTTTGGTTTGTGTGATTTTCTGGGACAAAATTGATCAGAAACACACTCCAGACTAGGGTTGTGAGCACATGGGCAAAGACCTTAGGGGTCTGCTAGATGTGGCTGCTTATGTGTCCCAGGCAAGGATGGGAACCACGGGTCCCAGTGCCCCTGACTCCACAGCGACCAGTGGTCTGGTTAAGATAATGGGCCAGAGATGCTGACTGCACAGGCCTGGGAGACACAGGAATGGGCTCCATCCTGTGGTCACTGGAGAAGCCAGCTCTGCCAGGTGACGGGTTAGCCTTGGTTTTCTAGGCAAAGAGTAAAGAGGAGGTACATTAACCTGAGGTGTGGGAGGGAAGTCCCCAAGGCAATGGCCTTGGGTTACCTGGAATATGGCCCAAGGGGAAACCTCTGGGCCCTCTCTGGCTTCTGTTAGGAAACCACTCACCAGATCTTTAAACGGGGAACAGGGCTGCAAAGAACACTAGCGCAGGGCTGGCCCGGCAGCAAGCATTCCAACACCCCCACGCGCTTCCCTAGTTCTACTGGCCGCTCTCTGGAGAAGGTCGGTGAGGAGACTGTGGCTTTGTGAACGGTGGCTGCACAGGGTCCGCACTGAGGGCCCGCCTCCTTGACTGGTGTGTGGGGGAAAAGTGTGGGTATCCATGGAGACGGGGCGGCGAGGGGGTGGGGCACTTCCAACGTTTACCCAACGGCCAACCGCTGAAGTGCAAGGCAGTCGGGCACTGGGTGGGGCTACCTCCCTCAGCAGGGCCTGAAAGCTGGGGAAGGCGGCTGCCTCTTCCTAAGATCTGGGCCCTGTGCAGGCCAGGATAACCTCAGAAACAAGCCCTTTCTTCGTCCCTGCTAGCCTGGGCTGGGCAGCAACCTTGTGGGTTTCCTGACACACCTCTGGCAGCACCTGGGGCACCCAGGCCCTTCCTAGCTCACTTAAGCAAATGAACATTTGTGAGCACGAGTCCCAGTTACATAGGACTTGGTTACACAGACTGGCTGATAGGACCAGAAGAGACTAGCTAGCACAGGAAGGCACAGAACTTGAAGTGTCCTGAAGGAAAGACATGCAAAAGGCACAGGGACGGGGCCGGGCAACCCTACTTCAGATGGGGGGTTTGGAGAGGGCCCGTCTGTGGAGGGGCAGGACATGGGGAAGTATTTGGGGACATTAGTGCAAAGCGGAAACCACGGAAAGGCCCCCAGGTAGAAATGGGTGTTCTAGAAAGGCAGGACCCTGACACCTCGCTCCAGAGACATTGGATTTCATCCCCACAGGGGTAGGACCTATGGCAGTGTTTGAAGAAAAAAAAAAAAAAGGCAACAATAGACCCAGTTGGATGGGGTAAGGACAGGAACTCCTCAGATCAATGCATCTGTGGACCAAGATACTTCCAGGAGGCTCTTTCCCTCATCTTTTTTTCTAGGGCAGGAGCTGCCTTTTGAGACAGGGTCTCTTTACATAGCCCTGGCTGTCCTGGAACTCACTATGTAGACCAGGCTGGCCTCAAACATAGAGATCCTCCTGCCTCTGTCTCCCCAGTGCTGAGACGAAAGGCCTGTGCTATCATGTCTGGCTCTCAAAAGTCTGATTCTTGAGGTTTTGTCATTGAGGCCTACAAAAGTGCCAAGGCCTTTGTCCATGTTACTGGTCCCGACCCAGGCCACCCAGGAATGAAAGAACCGTCTTTCTCTGCTGTGCTGACCCCTCTACTTTAGCTATAGCATGGGAATGATGCCATTAAAAAGCAGCAAAACCAAAAACACCTTTTTATTTGAGGCTAGGGGTGGGGAGGCAGGACTGGTCTGTGTGTGTGTGTGTGTGTGTGTGTGTGTGTGTGTGTGTGTGTGTGTGCAACCGTGAAAAGCATGTTCATGTACTGCCTAAAAGTTTAGGGACTCACTACTCGCTGTACCATTTACCCCAGACAAGAACTCTGGCCCTTGCTTCCAGATGAATAGTTAAGGCGACTCTGAAAACTTTCCAGAAAGGAGCGCTCCTGCCTCTCGGCTGCGTCAGGCTGTGCTCAGTGGCTCTGCTCAGTGCTGCTGGTGGGTGCTTTTGCATGAGGAATATATATCCTTCCTGAACTTTAAAGTAAAACTTGCCTAAATCGCCTCTGAAAACTTCTAAGGGAGAAAAGCAGAGTCTATTGATTTTGGTAAAACTTGTTTTTTTGGTGGCAGGATAGGACCTAGGCCCTCGATTTCTAGGAAAGTACTCACCACTGAGCCAGCTGAGTTCCCCATAAGTAAAGACAATGCACAATACAGTTTTCAGGGTGAACAGTATGGGTCACAGAACTGAAATTTTCTTTGTCCAGGTCAGGGCCTGAAACTTTTTTTGGGGGGGGGAGGATAGAGAAGTATTCAAAATTTTTACAAAATGAACATTTTCTACCAAATATGCTCTCTTCCTTATACAATACTCACTGAAAAAGGGCAGAAATGGCCTTTTGCTTCTCATGGTGGACAGTGTCTCAAATACTTGCTGGGTTTTATTAGGCATATTTACATTAGTTGTTGACCTTAAACAGAGAAGACCCAGAGTCTAGAATTATCAGAAAAATTAGTTTCTTCTGTGATGTCAACAATGATAAGCTGGTTGGGGGTTACAGTGGCCCTATGGGCCTTTCACAGCCTGTGCAAGCAGAGCACAGGACTTAACCAGCAAACGGCACACAAGCCTGGCCTTCCTGAGGGTAGACAGTTTCCGGGACTGTTGCCAGTAGCGCATATGCAGAGCCCGCTTGGGATACCTAAGGGTTGTCTTTGAGCCAGAGACCCAGGAGGCTGAGGTACCCTTCTGTACCCTGTGTCCAACCCTGTGTCTTCTCATCCTCTATGAGGTGGCCTGCCAGGTGCCTCTCTGTGACCCCCTGCTAGCTGGACAGTTGCAAGGGCGAGGGCAGGACCTAGGAAATCTGCTTGGACAATATTCCAGATACACCTCCTGCTCCCCACCTCTTTGCTGGACCTCAGTTTCTTCATGTAAGATGGAGGCTGGGACAAGGGCACCTCCTAAAGGCCATCTCTCATAGATGCTCTTGTCCTAGGAGAACAGAGGACAGATCTTCTGAGGTGTCCCAGCAGTGCCAAGAGGGATGGGCTTGGTGAGGTTTGCTTTGCTTTTTAATCTTTCATAAATATAGTTCAAGATAGAGTGACCATTCTAGATTTCTATCACTTGGCATTGTAAAGACCAAGTCTCTGTGACAGAGGGATGGATATTGCAGTCAAAAGATAATTTAGCTAGGAAAAGCTTAAATGAAAAGGAATCAGATCAAGCCGAAGAGGTCGCCAGGGGCCAGGATCAGGAGCACTGGGATCTCGGCAGAAACGTGGTGTTGCCAACTCATCTGCAGTCAGACACCGCTGATGCCAAGTCTGTGACACTGCCCATGTCTGTCTCTGTGATGGCAGTGAAGAAGCAGTGGTGTGGCCCCAGCGGCTGCTGATCAGCTTCTGAGTTGGGGAGCTCAGGATTCCCGAGCTCTAATGTGGCAAGGAGCTCTCTGTATTAAAAGAAGTTCTGTGTCCCTCACAAGAGACACAATTACCTTTATGCTAGGTTCTGAGGTGAGGTCCCACCACCTGCCCTGTCGGTGACCTAGACCCCATGAAGCTCTTGGTCCTGGATCCCCCGTGGAGATGGTGGCATGAAAGATTCAGAAACACCCAAAATCTGTTCTTGGCTTTGAGTCACATCTCATTCATTCAACAAATATTTATTGAGGGCCTACTATGTGCCGGGCTGTGTAGTAGTAGTACGTTATCGAGTCTTCCTCTAGCTAATGCCAGGATCCCAGAAAGTGAGAGCACTGTTTAAATGGGCCCAACAGTAAAGAGTCGCTATCTGTCACTAGCCAGTCTCTCGAGTGTTCGTACTCTCCCAGCTACTTGATACTGCTCTCAGGAACCCCTGTCAGGGCCTGCTCTGCTGTCCTAGGTTGAAGTTTTTGTCTCCTTCCCCTAGTCATTGGTCTAGCGAAATGGGGAGCCTAGCTGACAGGTCTTACCTAGGCCCATCCACAGTGGCCTCTCATCCCATCCCAGCTCCTTAGGGACCCATCACTTCAGGGACAAAAACAAGGTGTGATCAGAGCCACTGGGAGAGTTCAAGCAGGGCTAACAGCCCCCCACCAAGACTGTAAACTTGCACCTGGTGAAGCAAATGAATGTCCACGGCTTTAGTGGGAAGGCTGAGCATGGGACATCCAGCATGAGGACTAGGAATGGGTCTCTATTAACACACCCCCGAACAACCCTTTTTGAGTCAGAATACAAGAAACAGCAATTCCAAACTAAGGGTCATGGGGCAGGTGGCAGGGCCCAGGGTAGGTAGCAGGCACAGAAGGTGGTCAGCGTGGATAGCAAGAGACAAGAAGCAGGAACTTCTAGTGAGAATGGAAAACAGGAAATGAAATTACTCGGGGTTCAGCAGAGCTGCTCCCTAAGCTGGTCTTCCCAAGAGCCTGAGGAGGGTGGCAAACTGCGGGGGGAGGGGCTGTGGCGGCACAGCAGGGGTGTGGAGAAAGAGGCAGCAAGACTGAGGTATGTAAGTCAGTTAGCAAAGCAAGCAGGGAAGCCGACCTAGCCATGCTAAAGGAAAGCCACACTATACCAGTGCAGAAGGCAGTTGCTATGTTAAAAACATAAAGGATCAGAAGTCTGGTGCCAGGTGGCTTTTCCCAGTTCACTGGCATTGCTGCCACCCTCAGAAGTGTGCTTTTCTTTCTTAATAAACTGCCTCTACTTCTATCACTATCCATGTGTCCCTTGTTAGGTCTCAAACACTGGACAAATGGCTGAGGTGCCCATTAACATATCAAAGCGGACACTGGCCAGCTGCCCCAGCATCACTCAGTGCCCATGACTCCAGCACTTCTTACCCCACCCTACTCTAAATGTCTCCCTCACAAGGGCTGGGCTTCTGTGTTCCTCCTCCTCCCCCCACCCGCTGTCATTTTGGCTAAAGAGGCTTCTTGGTCTCTTAGCCCGGCTGCCTCTCTTGCTCCTCCCCCTCAGGGTCAGCCTGGACTCTCCCCTCTGCCTGCTTTCTCCCTTATCTCTACAATAAAAATCTTCTCCATACTTTAAGAGTAGTGGTGTCCTCTTATTTCATTCATCTGGTGCCGAAACCCAGGAGCAGCATAAATGAACTCTCTTCCAAGGGACTCAGCCTCTGGAACCGACTGATATGATATGACAAGTTATGTCCAGATCATTTGTTTATGCTGGCTGCTGTCACCCACAAAATTCGATTCCATATTCTACTCCCCTCTATCTGTTCTAACCATTTGTCTCTCCCGCTCTACTCTGCAAGCCCAACTCACATAACAATATTCCTGGAAATTTAAGCAGATGCCCTCCAAACTCGGATCTGTGCGTATTACAGCACCAGAAGCTGAAATGGGGCGCAAGGCGCACAAAGAAAAGCAAAAGGGGACGAGAAAGGAATCTAGACCTGGCCTAGGCCAGTGGTGTGATACTGTCCAAGATATCGAGCACAGCAAGGTGGGGGGGTGCCTCCATATCCATCCTCCAATCTCTACATGGCCCTGCACAGCTCTGGAGGGGTTAGGCAGGAGAGAGCAGTGACTCTGGTACAGCTTCTCAGGCCCAGCACCCAGAATCAGAACTCTACACCTAGGCTACAAGGGTCTCCATGGTGAAGCCCTGGCCTGCTGGCTCATGGTCCTTTCCACAGGGGCCTCTTTAGGACATGTTTTCTCAGAACATTAAAGCCTCTGCTAGGTTCCAGCATAGCCAGGACTGTCAGCAACTGGAGTCTTCCCTCATCTGGAATCCTACTGCAGCCCCTCTGTTTTTCTCCCGATCTGGAGGGCCCCCCAGGCTCTTCCCATTGACCAGCACCCCCCACCTCTTCTCCCACCCCCCCCCCCCACCCCCGCCCCCGTCATTGCCCAAACTGGGGAGTGGAGACAAAAGGGGTCCCAGTCAAATAACAAGGCCTCCTGCGGCTTCACGATACTCATTTGCATCTTAAAGGCACCTTCCCACCATCCTAGTGGCTGAGACTTCCCCTTTGTGCTCCCATCCAGGCCTAAAGACACTCGCTGTTCCTAAAGAGGGAGCACCCCTCCCTCACCCCATCTCGCTGGCCACTGCAGAAGGCAAGAGTACACACAGCCTCCAGCTCTGACCCAGGACTTCAGAGCAGCACAGGCCCTCCCTCCCTTTGCCAGGCTCTGTCTGGAACCTGGCTGGAGGCCTGTTACAGCCCAAACCGGACTCAGACATCACACCTGAAGCAGCCCCTCTCTCCGCACCCCCCATACTGATGGGCACCCCACTGAAGGCACTGTCTGTCAATCTCTAGCTAATAGACTTCCAAGTGCCCAGATCTCTCACTTGTGGCTACTGTGGTCATGCACCCCCATCCTCTCCCCCTTCCCTGTTATTTGCTGCAAAATGAGAGAGCCTGACTTCAGGCTGTGAACTCCCATCCTCCAGGGACCCAGACTCTGTCTGCAGACAGCCATGCTGCTGTCTGTCCATGGCATTAATAACTCTTCTAATGAACTCCTTACCCCCACAATCCATCTCACTGTCCTCTCTGAACCCCACTATTCAAGACCTTTCAGCTTGTAGGGAACAGGTGCCCCCACCACCCAGCCAGAGTTGTGGGATCTTAATCCTGGTCTTCCTTCCCTGAGTCTGTGTGTATCACTTCAGCCAGGCTGCACTTTGGTTCCTGGCAATCATTTTCTGAAGCTACTTTCTCTACATGAATATGAGATTGGTACTCGAGCTGTTAGAACCAGGGCCCAAGAAGTTCTGCCATCAGTCCTCAACAGGTGTATCAAAGAAGCAGTAGAAAAGAAAGATTTAGTGAGTGCACAGGGAAGGGAACAAATAGAGACCCAACAAGAGCCCCAGCATTATCCTGCCTACCATCTTGTCCAGCACAGAGGTCGGACACGTTGTTGGAATCTGTGAAATCTCTTTCTAGAAAACAAGCTTCCCCTCTACCTTCAGCCTTTTCCTTTCCCCAAGAGGAGATTCTTGGAAACATTCCAATGCACTGGGAAGTGTTGAGAGCCAACAGCAGGGGCATCTAAGTGTCAACAGTGCTTCTCAACCTGAGGGTCGCAACACCTATGGGATTAAATGATTCTTTTTCAGGGGTCACCTAAGGTCATCAGAAAACACAGATATTTACAAAATTACAGTTATTAATTAACAACAAAAATACTTTTATGGTTGGGGGTATTAAAGAGTTGCAGCGTTAGGAAGGGTGAGAGCCACTGCGGGCGACCACCTCCATTCTTGCCAGAGATTAGCTTTCAGATGAGCTCACCAGAACATGTCACCTGCAGCAGCTTCCTACAGCTGCCGTGGAGGAATGGCGAGCCTGTGTATCTGCGGACCCCTGACAGACTCAGGTGCCCTGTTTCCAAGAGAATGGCAGGCACACTAATTATTCCCTGAAGGAAGTTTACCGCAGACTGCCAGACTCCAGAACATGAGAGTGCTCTGAGCATAATGAGCTCGGCCCAATTAGCCATGCCATCCCTTCCAACTGTTCTTACAGCTTTGGTGTCAAACATTCCTTCCCTGGAGTGCAAGTCGGTGCTGCGCCTACTCAACTGCCAGGTAGAAAACCTTCCTTCCTCTGAAACCACTAAGAAGGGACTCACTCCCACTCTGCCTCAAGGGCCTGAGCGCTCTCCTCAGAGCCCCACCATGCTCTTTCCATGGCATTAATATTCAAATACATCCCCTACCCCAGTGGCAATCAGCTTCAGTGTCTCCCTTGAGCCCAGTCCCCAAAAACTTTCCACTACAGGACCGTCAAGGAGAAGGGTCACACTTCAAATGCCATCTGACTGGGTGTGGGGAACTCACATCAGGCAAATTATCAAGTCCTGGGGTTGGAATTGCTGTCAAGCCTGCTTTGATCCCTAGCACACACACGGTGGAAAGAAAGAACTGCCTCTCACCAGCTGTCCTTTGACCTACACACACACACACACATACACACACACACACACACACACACACACGGTGGCATGAAGGCCCTCCCTTCCCACCTCACTAAATACAATTCTAAAAAATTAAATAGCAAGTCTCTGTCTAGAAAAAAAAGCATACAGACACAAAAGCAACAACAACAAAAAAACCACAAGCCAGAGCCAAGCCCGCAGCTAACAGAGAAGCACACCTGATGACCGTGACTTGAAGGAAACAATACTGGGAGGCAGCATTGTGCGCCCCGAGACTGCATGCAGCCGTCTGGAGGCACGAGCCCTCAGGGAAGTGTGAGAAAGAAAAGGGCTAGTGGCTGACTGAAGCTGGAGCCAGGGAGGAGCCTGGACCGGTGGCTGCAGCTCACCCTGCCTAACACACAGCCACTGGAGTCTATTAGCGGAGGCTGGCACCACGCCTCTCTCGCAGATGTGGGGTGAGGTGAGGGTAGAGGCTCGGACAGATGTGGGGCAGGTTAGTTTGGGAGGAGACTCGTCAGCAGCATCAAGAATACGCAGCCCAACACAGCGGCCAGCACTGCCTGTAGACCTCCACTAGCCTCTCAGAAAACACTTCAGAATGAGTCAGAGTGGGGAGAAGCTAGTGAGGCTCGATATTCAGACAGTTAAAAGTGAGGCAGGAGAGAAAGATAGGGGAAAGTATGGGGCATGAGCAAAGAGGGGAGCCCCTCATCCCAGAATCTGGCTGAAGCCTCTCATCAGCAGAGAAGCAAGAATTCCAACACAAGTAACTGATTAAGGCTGTCAGCCTGCATCTTCCAGGACTCTCACCAGAAACCCCATTTACAGGGAAGACACACACGTTGCACCCTCTGCACAGTCCTCGTGGCTCCGGGTTTTAGCTAACCAGGTAATCCCAGCCAAGACATCAAAAAAAGATGTGAAAAATATGAGGATCTGAGTTCAAATCCCCAGCATCCCATAAAAGCCCAGGAAGACAGCATGCCTCTAGAGTCCCAATAATGGCAGCGGCAACAGGCGGACCCTGGAGTATCACTGGCCAGCCAGTCTATCACAATAGCTCTAGGTCCAGTGAGAAACCCTGTCTCAAAAAACAAGGTGGTCGGGCTGAGACAGCTGAGAGATTAAGAGCGCTGAGTTAACTCAGTTAAGTTCTTAAGGAAGCCAGCAGCCACACAGCAGCTCACAACCATCTCTAACTCCAGTTCCTAGAGATTCAATGCTTTCTTCTGACCTCTACATACATGCAGGCAAAACACTCATATACACAGAGTAAACTATCTTTAAAAAACTAAGGTGAAGCGTGACGGGAAGACACCCACACACATGGGTGAGTGTGTCCCCACACGCTTTATGCATGGAGGAATGGAAGGAGGGTTTCTTAACAATCTTTTGAGATGTAACTTGAGAGCCACCAAATGGTACACACAGCTAGGGATCCTGACTGCTTCAGGGAAGCTGTGTTTGATTCTCTCGAGCATCTCACATCTCCAGCTCTACTGTGTAATGGCTAATCCCCGTTCTTTCTACATCAAAACCACAGACTAGCTGGGCCTGAGCAGAGGTCCCTAAAAACTGAAGGGAACTCTGAATGTGATGGTGTAGGGCTGTATGTGTCCCTTCACCACACCTACGGGGAATACACAATTCCAAGACACACGGGCATGGGAGGGCATGGGAGCGAAAGGAGGGAAAGGAAGAGAAGGAGAGGGAAGAGGAAGAACAGGCAGGGGGAGGGGAAGGGACTGGGTGGGAGATGTCAGTGAGTAAGAGGCCTGCTGCTGCTCAAGCAGGGGCAGCTGAGAGCCAATCCCTGGCGCCCATCTGGGTCTGTCTGCACATCTGTAACTCTAGCACTGCCAAGGCGGACACAAGCTGATGCCTGGAGCTTGCGGGCTAGCCGGGCTAGCCAGAATAGCAGCAGGAGAGCCAGTCTGGGAAAATAAGGTACAGAGTGACTGAGAAAGACACCAAGCCATGCACACACACACACAGTCACACTCAGTCGTCTTTATAACAACTTTCTAAAGTTACATTCCTCAGAGGAGATCATTTACAGTATGGTTTAAAGATTTAAGCGAAGCTTAAAATGCAAGTAAAGTTTAAAAGTGGGGTAAAAATATATGATCTGGCTCACTTTTTAAAATCTTAAATAATTTGTCTTTTGTGCTAGGCAGTGGTGGCGCACGCCTTTAATCTCAGCACTTGGGAGGCAGAGGCAGGTGGATCTCAGTGAGTTCGAGGCCAGCCTGGTCTACAAAGCCAGTCCCAGGATAGTCTGGGCTACAAAGAAAAACCCTGTCTCAAAAACCAAACAAACAAAATTCATTTTGCAAATGAAATAAGGTGTTTTTCAGAGCTGCACTCTGAAGGCTGGCACTGAGAGAGGTGCCAAGCTGGCACAGCTGAAGGTGGCAGTGTGCCCCAGCTAGCGACGGCTCACCTGATGTTCCCATGTCTTAGGAAAACCATATTTCTGGGGGCAATTTCGGGTTTAGGGGTTGTATTGAAGTTTCTTGACTCTTAGCAAGAAAGACAAACTAGGGGCTGGAGAGATGGCTCAGTGTAAGAGCACTGACTGTTCTTCCAGAGGACCCGGGCTCAATTCCCAGGACCCACATGGCAGCTCACAGCTGTCTGAAAATGCAGTTCCACAAGATTTGACACCTTCACACCAATACACATAAAATAAAGTTAAATAAATTATTTTAAAAAAAAAAGACAAACTAGATCAAGAGGGAGGGGCTCTACTCACGGCACCTTCCCTTTTACCTCAAACTGACAGGAACCAATCGACTGGCCAGGAGGGGTGAAAGACAAATCAGCCCTTTTGCCTGAAGTTCGAAGTGAGCCTGTGGGCAGCATCCTAGTGCATAGAACAAGAGGCATCAGGTTTCTGTGTGGGAGTAGGAGGAGTGGGTGCCAACAGCCCACCGTGTTTGAAGTCACCAGGATGAGCTGCTCTGGAAATTGCATGGTGAGTCCAGGAGAGAGCCTCCCCACACAGACCGTGTCTCAATGAATGAGTTCCATAGGGTCTCCTCCTGATGACCATGGAGCAATTCTGGCTCTGATCTCTGCTAAACCCCTGCCTACTTCCTGATGGTCCTTATACCCCTCCTTTGATGGGGAGTGCTGGGGCATATTTGCACACTGTGTGAAGGTGTAATGCTGTGGTGTAATAAAAAGCTGAATAGCCAATAGCTAGGCAGGAGGTATAGGTGGGACTTCAGGACAGAGAGAGGAAGAAGGAAGAGGAATGGAGGCACTGAGAGACTCGAGGAGATATGGAGGAAGCAGGGTAGGTGGTAGGTAACAGAACATAGATGAAGAGAAACGGGTTAATTTTAAGTTTGAAGAGCTTGTTAAAAACACGCCTGAGCTAAGGCCAAGCTTTCACAATTAGTAAGTCTCCATGTCGTTATTTGTGAGCTGGCGGCCCAAAGAAAAATTGACTGCAGGGGTGGGGGAGAGAGGCAGCTGGACCCAGTAGCTTGAAAGGCATCTCTGATAGCCAAGAATCTTGGGTCTCCCTTTCTTCATGAGATCAGTGGAGTGAGTTAGGGCCTTCCTGATTTACAGGCAAACTCTCCCTTCACTCAAGAGGCCAGGGAACTGCTTGACACCTATCAGTGAAAAGTTGGCATGAACTCTAAGTGGTATCTACTATGTCCTTCACAGGCTGGCCACTGCCTGAACCATTCCCTTCTCCACCCACAAGCCCTCCCTTACCAAGTGCTGCAGTGTTCGACCCCGAAAGCCACTCCCTGCCACACCCTCTCAGGGACATGCCTCTGGGGCTCATAACCTTACACTTGTCCATCCTGAACCCCCCATTTGGTTTAGATGGGACCAGGGACAGCTACTTAAGCATCACAAAATAGGGTACTTGGTGCCAGGGAGTGGTGAAGCAGTGTCTGGGGAGAGGCCCTTTTGGTCCTACCAACGCTGACACGTCCTTGGGACGTCTGGTGCCCAAAGCCCAAGATCCCAAGCAAGCAACCTCAGGGCACCTCCCTTCTGCTGTCTCCTTAGGATCCAAAGGAGACCCCCGCCCCAGAACCTTCTTGTTCTTCGCATTGCTCCTGTCGGCCGCATGAGGGCGTACCCTGTGTTAGTTCGGACAAATTAAAGCCCAGCCTGCGGGTAGGCCTGTGGTCCCCGGGGCCCAGACCTAAATCGGGTGCCCGAAGAGCACCCTTGGCTGCCCCCTGCAAAGCTCTGGGCCTTAGGGTCTCGTCCTGGGCCCACGATAATCGTTCTCAAACCGGACGCCCCCCTCCTCCACGCTCGTGTAGCCTGGGGTACACACCTCTGTGCCCCTCCGCCAAGCCCCTCCTAGGTGCAGGTTGCCTCTGCGCCGTGCATCGGGCTCGGACCCTGGCCAAGGCACACTGCTGAGGGTGCAGCCGCGCCCGGAAGCCACGGGCAGAGGAGCCAGCGGCCGCGGAAGGCACTCCAAGAAGCACAAGTTGGCGCTGGCCTGGGCCCAGGCTGTTGTTGTTCTCAACGTGGTCCGCCACGGGGAAATAAAAGCGGAGCGGGGCGCGCTCTCCGCCAGAGCGCAGCGCGCACGCCCAGAGCTCCGGAGCCGGCGCAGCCTCGCCGCGCTCCCCGCAGGCTCTCCGCATCCCACCCCCGAGCCCCGCCGCGGCCGGCCCGGCCCCCGCCCGCGCCCCAGCCCTGCCGCCCGGTCCTAGGCCCGGCCGCGGCCGCTCCCGCCTGGAGCCGCCGCGCGCCCCCAGCCCCCCGGCGCCGCCGAGGCCCCTCGCCTTCCTCTTCCCGGCGCGGCCCCCAGGCTACCGCGCGCCGCCCGCCACTAACCCGCTGGCCACCATGTCCGTGGAGCTTGAGGAGGCCCTGCCGCCGACGAGCGCCGACGGGACGGCCCGCAAGACGGCCAAGGCGAGCGGCCCGGCGGCGCCCGCGCAGCCCAAGAGAAGGAAGAACCGCAAGAAGAACCAGCCGGGCAAGTACAGCCAGCTGGTGGTGGAGACCATCCGCAGGCTGGGCGAGCGCGGCGGCTCGTCCCTGGCGCGCATCTACGCCGAGGCCAGGAAGGTGGCGTGGTTCGACCAGCAGAACGGGCGCACCTACCTCAAATACTCGATCCGGGCGCTGGTGCAGAACGACACGCTGCTGCAGGTGAAAGGCACCGGCGCCAACGGCTCCTTCAAGCTGAACCGCAAGAAGCTGGAAGGCGGCGCCGAGCGGCGCGGAGCCTCGGCGGCCAGCAGCCCGGCGCCTAAGGCTCGCCCGGCGGCGGCAGACAGGACGCCGGCCAGGCCGCAGCCCGAGCGGCGCGCGCACAAGGGCAAGAAGGCGGCGGCGGCTGCCGGCGCGAAGAAGGTGAAGAAGGCGGCCAAACCCAGCGTGCCCAAGGTGCCCAAGGGTCGCAAGTGATGCCCCCACGGTCTGGCGACGTTGTCAAGTTTTCAGTCTCTACCCCGCGGTGTACCGGTTCCGTACGGTTCGGCCTGGCCCAGGTCCCCACTCCCTGTCCCTTTCCCGCCCCTCCCCCAGCGATGCTGCGTTCTGTTTGCTTTAGGTTTTTGAAACGGCCCTGGCGACGCCTCCATTGGCTCTCACCCTTGGCAACGGCCGTCGTCATGGTTACCGGCCCGGCGGCGCCAATGGCCTGGCGGCGCCTGCCTGCCGTGCCCGCCGCTGGCCACCCCGCGCTCCGGTTGCGCGGCGCCTTGCTCCGCCCGCCGCCCTCCTGGGGCGCAATAAACGGTTCCAACCTTGACCCTTGTCGTTGTCTTATGGGGCTGTGGGGGGAGTCGAGGATTCTAAGCTCAGCCAGACAACTAGCAGCCCGCGCTGGCTGAAGTGGGACAGGTGTGCCCTGAGACGCTGGCCAGCAGAGAGCACTGCACCTATAAGAAGTGTGAAGAGAGTGGGTTCCCAGCCTTGAGTCACTGCACTGTCCAGCGTATACAGATTAGCTGTCCACATGTTGGGGATTAGAGCTCAGGGTCTAGTCTAACTGGACAATTTTGCAAATGGAAGACCTGCAAAGTTCTAGAACAGTATGTACACATACGACTGTGAGCTGGGGTGAGCTGGGGCCAGGTTCGGGGAGAAATACAGGGTGCTGTTTCTCTGTCACTTAAAAAGTGGGGAAGGGCCCAGCGTTTCTAGGCGGGTGTGAACATTAGGCAGATTCAGCTACCTGAACAAAGTGGTCACTTCACTGCCTCTTGAAGTCTGGTACCTGACTGAAGGTTCCCTGAAAAAGGCATGGCCAGCTGCCATGTCGAGTTGGGCTCTACCATCCCCAAGCTGGTCAGTGACTGAGGGAATGATTCCCAGAAGGCTCAGGTCCTGTCCACAGGGCCAGGACTGGGCTAGGCCTAGGGAACAGCCTTGCCCAGCCTCACAGGTATTTTTAAAGTTTCCTGAAGGCTAAGGGTTGGCTTTGCCTACCCAAGTGTTCCCAGTACTCCACAGCTAGCACTATGGCTTTTATCCAAATGCCTGGTGAAATCCCTAACCTGTCTCCTGTCTGCCCTGCTAACCCTCTTTGGAGACATTTCCTGAGCTCTGGGGCTCCTTGGCGCCTTTTGAACTGTGGCTTTTCCCTCATTGTCTTTCCCTAACTCCAGCTACACTCCTGCCTTCCAAGGGCTTACCCCCTTCATGCTGCTGCTCATTGTCCAGCCCCTGGAACTCCTCCCATCCCTTGGAGATGTTGGTTCTTGGCTTCTGGCTTCCACCCCATGCCCAAGCTAGACATCAGAGCACCCAGAGTACTCCTCAATAGGTGTCTTAGGTTTTCTATTGCTGTAATGAAACACCATGACTGAAGCAATTTGGGAAGGAAAGGGTTTATTTGGCTTGCATATCGTAACTATCTATCTATTGAGGGAAGCCAAGGCAGGAACTCAGAAGTAACCTAGAGGCAGAAGCTGATACAGAGATCATGGAGGATGCTGCTTACCCGCTTGCTCACTCTGCTTTCATATAGAACTCAGTACCACCAGTGAGGGGTGATACCACCCACAATGGGCAGGGCCCTCCCCCACGAATCACTAATTAAGGAAATGTCCTACAGGCTTGCCTACAACCTGATCTTAGGGGTCATTTTCTCAGCTGAGGTCCCCTCCTCTCAGATGACTCTAACTTGGGTCAAGTTAACAAAACCATTCAGCAGAGGAGGTCAGGGCCCCTGCACATTGTATATGTCCTTTAGGGACCAAACCCACCCTAATGTCAGGTTACAGGGCTAGGGGAATGCTGAACCCCTCCAGTCCCTAAGTGACCTAAGACCTGGCCAATGAGTGCTTAGGTAGGTTGTTAACTTGGCTTCAGTTTGAGATGGAGATGGATTCAATGCCAAGCAGCTGGAAGGGCACAGATAAAAGATGTCTCTTCTCACCTGAAAAATCCAGAGTTGGAGTGGGCCTTCCCACTTCAAATGATTTAATTAAGCAAAAATCCCTCACAGGCGTGCCCAGCCATTTGGGTTTTAGTTAATTCCAGATGTAGAGGGCTTCTCTGGACGCTATTGAGAATGGCTGCTCTTTCCTCAGCATCACTAAATGGTAGGAATATAAGGTCAGAGGTGCCACCAGTCCTGAGGCAGCAGCGTGGCTCTGATTCTGAAGGGCAACTGCTGTGCTGGCCGCTTATCACAAGATGGAGGCTGAACACTGGTAGCAGTGTTCAAGAACATCAGAGATCTCATGTGCCAAGACCTCACCTGGGGTCCTTCACTCAGCGTTTACTGGATGGCCCTCTAGACAGTGTCAGGCTGTGGATGGGACGGAGAAGCCCAGAGAATCAGGACTGCCACAGATCTGAGATCTAGAGATGCTTCTGGGGGGTGAGAAGATGCAGCAGACATCAGCAGAACCCAGGCTCCTGGGTCAACCAGAGCTCAACAGGAAGCAGAAACTGAGGAGACACAGGAGCCAATGTAGAAGTCTGACACATTATGGACATTCTCTAAGGATGTCTTCATGTCAGTTGGGACCTGAAGCCACAGCAGACAAGACCCCCACTAGCTGAGATGGTACCCCAGCACAGACTGAAACCTGTCCTGGCAATGAGAGCATCTTGGAGAAGTCAAGACCCTTGTTCACTGTTCCTAGCGACAGGGAGGCTGGGGAGTATGGTGCCAGGCTCTGGACATCAGGCAAGTCAGCAGATAAGCAAGTGACATGGCTACTTCCTTCTAAATCTGGCGGGATTCTGCCCACTAGCCTCCCCCTCCCCACGTGGGAAATAGGCAAGCAAGGTTGTTCTGGGGACTAAAATTGAAGTGTGTGGGATGACAGGAGGGTGTATTAGGGTTCTCTAGAGAAACAGAACTTATAGAATGAATCTATATAGAGAAAGGAGATTTATTAAAATGACTTACAGGCTGTGGTCCAGCTAGTCCAACAATGCCTGTCTACCAGTGGAAGGCCCAAGAATCCGGTAGTTGTTCAGTCCACAGAGCTGGATTGGATGTCTCAGCTGGTACTCAGTATATGCTAGAACCCTGAAGTAGGCTCTAGTGCCAGAGAAGGGATGGACGTTGTCAGCAAGAGAGCCAGCAAGCAAAGAGCAAGCTTGCTTCTCTCAGCTCCTTTATATAGGCTCCCAGCAGAAGGTGTGGCACAGATAAAAGATGTCTCTTCTCACCTGAAAAATCCAGAGTAGGAGTGGGCCTTCCCACTTCAAATGATTTAATTAAGCAAAAATCCCTCACAGGCGTGCCCAGCCATTTGGGTTTTAGTTAATTCCAGATGTAGTTGAGTTGACAACCAAGAATAACCATTACAGAGGTGGCTCCCACAGGCAGTAGGCAGGATAGTGCAACCAAGTCCACTTACACTAGAGCCCATGAAGCACCTCATTCGATTGAGTTTTGTTAGTCAAAGTGTTTGTATTCTCCTTCAGATGTGCGACCTCCTTTTCAAGAAGTTTTGTACTAGTCTGTACCATGTCTAAAAGTACCTCAGTTGACTGAGTATTGTTAATTAAGGTGGTGGTGTCCTTCTTCAGATTCCCAACTTCTTTCCTAAGAAGCATGGATTCAGTCTGTAAAGACTGCACCATTTCTAAAAACACCTCATTCTTAGCCCTATTGTCAAACCATATTTTTAAGAAAAAAATATTGAGGACAAGACTAAACCCCAGAAGTAAAAATAGTGATGTACAAGGGACATCCTATACATCTTGTAAAACCTTGCACATGGTGTAAGTGAAGAGGCTATTGAAACCTTAGACGGTTAGGTTGTCTAACATATTGCTCTTTTAAATCAGCAACTTATGAATTATAAATCTCACCTGTGGTTTAATTAGCTGGAGTAGGTGCAATAACTGTTACCTGCCAGTAGGTGTCGCGGTGCACTTGGAGCCACATCCTTGGTTTAAATCTGATTTTAGAGTTAAATACTGAAAGATATGCTTAGATTAAAAAGTTATTTAGTATAAATCCACAGACTGTGTGCTCCGTGAAGGTACCTGGCTGTTCAACAGCCACATGAGACAGTCGGCAGAGGGAGGCGGGCGCCTCCTGCTCAGGACAGAGGGCACGTTGCCCATGGCAGCGGTGGCAGAGCTGGGCTGGGTGTGAGCTCCTCACCCTTTTCTGCCTTAGCCTCCTGCATCTCTCCGTCTGCACTGCTTGAGTGTTCGCCAGCTCAGAAAAAACTGGACCCAGAAGTCGGCCGGTAGCGGCTAATCAGGGCCGCTGTGCGGGAATTCTATGCCCAAATGAATGCGGCTGGCCAGAGCCGCCAGAGACCCTAGTGGCCCCACGTTGGGCACCGACTGTAGAAGTTAGCTCGATTTGGGAAATAACCAGGCTAGCTTAAAGATAAATATATTTTTACTTATTATAAGGGGAAACTCATGCCACAAGAATGGAAAGTCCAAGTTCCACTGTGTCCCACAGGAATCACCCAGAGAGAGCGAGCACCTGGTCCATCCCAGTTTTTTTCCTGGGCTCCAGGAAGCCATGCCTTAACTAGGTTCCACTTCTTAAAGATGATTGGTTAACAAAACTTCCCCCATCAAATCTATCTTCAGCTTGCAGGCCTATGATATCTAGTAAAATTTTCTATGAAGCAGAAATTTTGAAGGACTATCCCACCTTGTCTTGGTAAAGTTTGGCAGTCTCTTTCTTTTGTGTCCTACTTGTACAGTTTGGACAGCATACTGTCAGCAGTGGCGGCAAGGGAAGATTCTTGCCCAGTGGCTAAGTTTGCCACAATGAAAGCAAATTCCATATGGAGTTTCTTGGATGCCCATCATCCTTTTTTATGTAAATTGGTGCTGCCAGGAGTAGATGGTTTTACTGTCATGCAAAGACTTAGAAACAGGCTCCTTTAGGGTACCAGTCCTTCAGACTCCTTCAAGGTCCAACTAAGGCATTACAGCTGGCAAAGGAAAATAACTAAGCTGTCTTGACTAGGTCGGTTTTTGAAAATTATCTTTCTGATAATCCTGTTCTGGCACCAAAATATTGAGGTTTATTTTGGGGTTAAGCCCTCTAAACCTCTCAGGGTTCAGAAAGATTCACTATAGCAGGCAGAAATCTGTCTAATAGGGTCTGAGGGTAAACAAAATAAATTAACTCAAGCACATTACCTCTGCATGTTCTTTATTCTTTGGGTGAAGATGCAGAGAGAAGTATGATCTCCATCAGGTTTTTAGTTTTTACAGACATAGTTTTAAAAAATTCTATTGGCAGAAACAATGGTATCAACATGCATTTTGGAATCACAAAAAAACCAGGTAGAACCTGACTGGGCCAGGCAGTGTTTTAAATGAATACAGTTTCTGTGTAATTATTTCAGGGGTTAAGCTAGCCGGGCACTGGGTACACGGCCCGCACCCCTTACTACAGATTGGCTGCCCAACGTGGTTGACTGACTCCATGTAAAATCTGAGAGAGCTTCAAAAAGAATGCAGAGTTTAACAGTTTTTTCTGTTTGCTGGCACTGTGCCACACAAAGATTTTCCTCACTCAGCAGCCGCAACAGTAAAAAAGCTGCAACAGTTTTAAAATGCCGACTTTCTGGACTATGCTGCCAGCGCCATCTCTGGCTGCTGCTGGAGACAGATCATTTGGACGGGGTTTCTAACTAAAGTGCTATGGCTTGCTTGATGGCAATGTGGACTGTTGTGTGCCTGGAACTGTGTGCAGCTCAGAGGCACAAGTGACTCAGAGGCACAAGCAGCTCCACCATGCTATCTGTGCAGTGCTCACGGCTCAGAGGCACAAGTGGCTCTGCCGTGTTGGACTGGGTGGAACAAGCAGGCAGTACCTGTATTTGACCTGGAATTGTCGCAGCTTAGATTTTTAAGAGCTTAGCATTTTAAAAGCGCAAAGCAAAAGTGTTCCTGGACAGTAAAGAATTACAGATTCACAATAGGACAGATTCAGACATAAAAGACCTCTAAATGGGTCACACTGTTGAATAAAGGTACGTAGTAGGATTAAAAGAGAAAAGAAATAAAGAGTATAGAGAGATGCTTAAAAAAAAGGGGGGGGTAAAGTCTTTAAAGAGACAGAGTACAACTAGTCATAGATTAAAAAAAATAAGCCACGTAAAAATGGAAAATTCACAGAATGTCTGGATTATGTATTTTAATGTGTTTTCTTTAAATTTTTTGACTGTGAAGGAGCTAACTGCAGAGAGACATTTCATTGTGTGTGCTGCTAAGCCAAACCAGCATATATATTATAAAGGTATTATGACTTCAGAATTTGGGTCTAAGGATATGCTGGAAAAGAGGTTCTTCTTTTGTTTTCACAGAGGATGAGACCCTGTGGATTCCTTCTAGACCAATATGGTATGATAGAACACGCCCTTCTGAAAGGTCATTGTGATCACCTTCAAAAAATTACTTCATTCAACTGCCAACTTAGATGAACCTGGCATACAGGATACACCATGAAAAACCTGATTGACAGAGCCCCCATATAGCAGGAAGAAGTTTGGAGAGAAAAAACTACGCCCATATTCCCAAATATTGTTTATAAATGTTCTTTTACATTTAAAGGGGGATATGATATAGATATGAATAATTTGCATTGGTATGAATCTTGCTTTATTGATATAAATTTAAGGTCAATTTTGTTATATGTATATGTATTTCTGATCTTGATTAAGGTATTGTGATTGTGTAGTTCATTTAAAAATGTAATGTATAATTAGGAAATATAGGTTGTTAATGGATAATCATCAATAATAGTCAAGCTTGTAGTCATGTTAGTTAGATTTTCTAGATGTGCATAGATATATTTTAGATAGGCATTCTTCATATCTTTCAAGGATGACAGAATATGGCATTTATGTTTTAATAACTTAGGGCTTTTCATGACAATGAGACACGTCTGCTCCTGGCAGCACCAATCTACTTCAAGAGGAAGATAGGCATTGAAGAGGCTCCTTAGCCATTTGGGCAAGAAACTGCTCTTGCCTGGACTGTTGCATAAACTGGACACAAAGAACCCACAGAGAGAACTTGCCTAAAGGTGAGATGATCCTTTGGGGTTCCTGATTCATGAAAGAGTCTGCGAGACATTCTGCAGGATACAAAAGAAAGTGACTGAACTGTTTTTGAAATTTCCTGCTTCATGGAAATGTCTGCTGGATACTATGGGCCTGTAGGCTGAAGATGGATGCCCCAACGGTACAGAAGAACTTTGGGTGACTGTCCAGGCAGCAAGATGTCTCTGTCATTTCTAGAGTTTTGGAAGTTGCTTACTTCTTGTTTACTTAGGTAATATTATATCCTTCTGGAGTCTTTGATGGAGTTGAACACTAGATAGATAGTTATAGTTATAGTTTTCCATTGTTATGATAAAAGATAAAATAGATCTAAATATGGTAACTGTAGTTCTTGCTTGATAACTGTTTTGTTATATGTAATTTTACTATGTTAAAATGAAAGCCTTTCCTTTTGTTTAAACAGAAAAAGGGGAAATAGTGTAGGAGGTCCTTCTGTTTGTGTGTTGCTTTCATTGGTTGAATAAAGAGACTGCCTTGGCCTTTTGATAGGGCAGGACTTAGATAGGTGGGGAAAAGAGAACAGAATGCTGGGAAGTAGACAGAGAGAGCTGCTGGCATGAAAGTCAAGACACGCTGAAACTTTCCCGGTAAGCCACGACCTCATGGTGACATACAGATTATTAGAAATGGGTTAAACGAATATGTAAGAGTTAGCCAAGAAGAGGTTAGAACTAATGGGCCAGGCAGTATTTTAAATGAATACAGTTTCTGTGTAATTATTTCGGGGGTTAAGCTAGCCGGGCACCAGGAATGCGGCTCGTGCCCCTTACTACAGCCAACAAAGAAGCGCTCCAGGAATGGTTGACACCACCCAGGAAGGGCCAGCATCCAAAGGGAAATACCTGACATTCTGAACCATTGGATAACATTACTAGACATCCCTGAACCCTAGACTCAGCCACTCCCCTCACCCCATCTCTATTGTGATAACCAGCTTTCACCAAAGCTGTTATCCAGACCTGTTTATCAGTAAGGGCAGGCACACTGTCTTCCTATCTTTTTAAAATCCCTACATGGTCTATTAGCAAAGGTAATTGTGGGGGATTGAGTTTATGTAGATTTGATTATTAGAACAAAGAGTGAACATTGTCACTCTAAGACATTGTCATTCTATTGCCCATAAAGGAGGAAATTACACTGCTGAAGTATATTGGGAATGAATCCCATTTTGAAGGGGAGAAGAGTCATGCCTTCACAAGGTTTCTACAGAATGGACAGCGGCTTATCCAAGGCAAGTGTTCTTAAAGCTCTGCAATCAGGTTCTCCATGTGGAGTGCATACTCCCATGAATCTGTCTATTGGTCTGTCTAGTATACATTCACTGTAGAAGCCTTGTGACTCCAACACTTTAGGTTATTAAAGCATCTTAAATGCCACATTCTATAGGTCTCTGAAGTGTTTGAAGATCATCTGTCTATCTAAATTATATCTGTTTGACCTTGAAGACATACTTAATAAGGTATGTAAATTTGATTGTTAGATGACTAACTAGTCACCTGTATTTCTTAATTATCCTAAATAGTTTGCAGTAATTACTTTCAAGGACTAGAAATTTACATTACATTGTTAAATGAGCTGCATAGGTACAATACATATATGTATAATATGTATATATATATGTGTATATATAATAACAAAAATAACCTTAAATTTGTATCAATATGCAAATATCCATACCAATACAAAATATTTTAAGTTAATAGTTGCTTCTTAGTTTAAAGTAGATTCAATAATCTACCTTTTTATCCTATTAGTTCAATATCCCTTTTTTTCTTTTCAGAAAGAGATTCTTGAATTTAACCTCCCTTGCTTAGTTTCCTCCTTTAACATGATCAACCCCCTTAAATGATGACAAACATCCATAACCCACTGAACAACCAAAAACCACCCACCCTACATCTTAGAAATGTGGGTATTGTAGTCTTCAAATTGCATCCTGCTGTCTGGGGGTGACTGCATCTTTAGGGGACCCTGAGAAAATTGAGTTAATGGTCAAGTCCTGGGAGAGCTAACTATATCATTTTTTGTCCATCTCTGTGTAATTGGAAAGTGCAGGGCATATCTGAAGTAGTCTGTTAGGCTGGATCATCTCAGCTAGCAGCTTTGAAGTTGTTCTGGGTGCAGAATTTTGAGGAAACTGCAACAGAGGCATTTTGCAGCTGGATCACTTGGTCTACTCACTTTATTGGTGTCCGGTCTTTTTTTTCTGAAACCCATAGACTTTTAAGGATAACATATATATCTGCATTAACACAAGTATGGAATGTGAAGTGTACACAAGTCAGCTAAAGATAATTTTTGTTCTACGTTTGAACAGATGAAAGGTATCTGTCAACTTTATAAGTCTGTTTGGACTGTATAACCAAACTGTAATATAACTCTACCCATCCATATGGAAGGATGGCATGTAATAATAGTCAACAAGATTTGTCACATCTCATCCAGCCTCAGCTCTCCCCATAGGCGAGGGATCAGCATGTATGTCACTTCTATTTTTGTTTGTTTGTTTTTCGAGATAGGGTTCCTCTATGTAACAGTCCTGGCTATCCTGGAACACACTTTGTAGACCAAGCAAGTCTCAAACTCACTAAGATCCACCTGCCTCTACCTCCCAAGTGCTGGAATTAAAGGCATGCACCACCACCGCTGGCCTGATCTTCTGATTTTGAAGAAAACCATAACCTTTTGTATCCTGTGGAAACAAAGGCCCATATCAATCATCAATCAAGAAAACACTCCACAGACCAATCTGCTGTGGGTATTTTCTTAATTCCTCCTCCTAAAATGACTCCTGCTTGAGTCAAATTCACATCAAACTAGCCGGCATATCCAGCAAAGGCTGTTGCACACTGAAGAGGCTGATAAAACAGCAGGTAGTCAGTCCATGAGCCTGGATGTCTGGGCAATCCTAGCCTGGCGCCGGAGGCCTCTAGGCTCCCTGGAGAGCTGCTTGTCTGCTGGTCCTACAGCAGCAGCAAGGATGGACTTGCCAGTGGGTGAGGGCAAGAAGGCAAACGCCAGCTCCTTTTTCTGTGTCCTTTCATCTGTGGTGCCACACGATACGGCCCGTATTTCAGGTGTGTCTTCCTGTTTCAAATAATCTGATCAAATAATAAAATAAAAGCCCTTCACAGGCATGCCCAGCAGCTGGGGGTTTGGTTAATTCCAGATGCGGTCAAGTTGAGATCCAAGATGAGCCACAACACGAGAGGAATTCCAAAGCAGCTGGGGCTGGGAAAGAGAAAAATGGCAGTGGGAGCCCAAGGTCCACAGGGACAGGGAACAGAGAAGCAGCAGCCACAGAGAAGGGGGAGGGGCGCAAAGCTCAGCAAGCTGCGTCAGAACAACTAACACTACAGGGCAGGAGGGGCTTCCCAGAGCCGGGAGTCCACCGGGGAACTTGGGTGTTTTATAGACTCCTGCCCCACTTGCCCTGTTTTGTTTGGGCCTGCAGTGTCCTCCTGAGGGGTGGGGGAGGGAGGATGAGGGGAGGCTCTTTTCCTCTCACCTGTAGGTTTTCCTTTTAGCTGGCCAATTACAATATCCAGGAGAATAGAGGGACACCAAGAACAGAAACCCCCCTTTTAAAGGGCCTGTCCCTGCTTTCCTGATGAGCCCAAATTCCCCTGACTCCCCTGACCCCTTTTCATCACCCCTCTCAAAGACAGACATTGACTGCCTTTGGGAATGGGGCCATTGGGGTGGTGACCACTCTGCCTGTTTCCTGTTGAGAGGGGATAGTGTTTTAGGGTGTTGGCTGGAGAGAAGAGTTCTCAGGGAAGGGTCTCTTGGACAAATCCAGAAGGCTGCAGTAGAGCTCAGCTGACTGTGTAGGTCTGGGGTGGATGACAGCGTTTTGGCCACAGGGTGCTATGCAGGCACAGAGTGGAATTGTTAGAGAAACTATGATCCTGCCAAAATGACAACTAAAAACAGTTGTAGCGGGACATAGTGGTGCACACCTTTAATTCCAGACTCAGGAGGCAGAGGCAGGCAGATCTCTGAGAGTTGGAGGCCAGCCTGGTCTCCATAGTGAGTTCTAGGACAGCCAGTGTTATGTCTTGTCTTAACAAAACCAAAACCAAACAAACAAAAAGCTCAAAGCGCAGCAGCTTCATCCTTATTAGAGGAGGACAAACAAGAAAATCGTATAAAACAAAACCATCTATGGGTTTTGGCAAAAGTTTCTGTCCCACCAGCCAGCTCCCAAATAACCATACAGAGACTTAATATTGATAATAAATACTTAGCCAATAGTTTAGGCTTGTTTCTAGCTAGCTCTTATAACTTGTATTAACCCATTTCTATTAATCTGTATGCTTCCCCGAGGCTCGTTTACCTCATGTATATGCTTCCCAACCTGATCACTCTGTGTTCCATGGCATCTCCTCCGACTCAGCCCTTCTTCCCAGCATTCTCCCTGCCATGAAAATCCTTCCTAGCCATCTGCCAATCAGCTTTTTAATAACAGTAAGAGCAACGCATCTTCACAGCATACAAAAGGATTATTCCACAGCACGTAGGCTTTGTCACAAGTGTCAATGAGGCTGGTGAGCTCCTAGACACTTGTGCTCATTGCAAGGTGGACACCCTGGGGAAGCCACTCACCAGTCAGCTGGAGTTTAGAGGTAAGCCACTATGTCTCTTTAATCACCAATCACCACCTCATGAAGAACATTAAAAGACAAGGTTAGGCTGGACAGTGGTGGCATGCACCTTTAATCCCAGCACTCAGGAGGCAGATGCAGGTAGATGTCTGTGAGTTCGAGGTCAGTCTGGTCTATAGAGCAAATTCCAGGACAGTCAGGGATACACAGGGAAATCCTATCTCGATAAACCAACCCCCCCCCAAAAAAGAGAAGAAAAAGAAAAAAGGGGAAAAAAAGGTGGGACACATTAGGGGCTGGAGAGATGGCTCAGTGGTTATGAGCACTGACTGTTCTTCCAGAGGTCCTGGGTTCAATTCCCAGCAACCACAGGGTGGCTCACAAAATTCTATGAGATCTGGTGCCCTTTCTGGCATACAGGCAAACGTGCAGACAGAATACTGTATATAAGATAAATAAATCTTTTTTTAAAAAGTTAACATTTCTTTCATAGTGTCCCATTTGGGTATGTTGTGTCTTCATTTTTGTTGAATTCAAGGAAGACTTTACTTTCTTTATTTCCTCTTTGACCCAGGGGTGGTTCAGTAGTTGAGTGTTCAGTTTACATGAGTTTGTAGGCTTTCTGGGGATAGTATTGTTGTTAAATTCTAACTTTACTCCATGGTGATCCGATAAGACACAGGTGGTTACTCCAATTTTTTTGTATCTGTGGATGTTTGCTTTGTTACCAAGTATGTGATCTATTTTCGAGAAGGTTCCATGAGGTGCTGAGAAGAAGGTATATTCTTTCCTGTTTGGGTGGAGTGTTCTAGATGTCTGTTAAGTCCTTTGATTCATTACATCTGTTAGTTCTCTTATTTCTCTGTTAAGTTTATGTCTGGTTGATCTGTCCATTGGTGAGAGAGGAGTGTTGAAATCTCCTACTATTAGTGTGTGGCGTTTGATGTGTGCTTTGAGTTCTAGTAATGTTTCTTTTACATATGTGGGTGCTTTTATATTAGGGGCATATATATTCAGGATTGAGACTTCATCCTGATGAATTGTTCCTGTTATGAGTATAAAGTGTCCTCCATCTCTTCTGATTGATTTTAGTTTGAAATCAGTTTTCTTAGATATTAGAATAGCCACACTCGCTTGTTTCTTAGCTCCATTTGATTGGAAAACCTTTTCCCAACCCTTTACTCATACCTTCCTAAACCTGGATGTAGGGGGGAGGGCCTTGGACTTCCCACAGGGCAGGGTGCCTTGCCCTCTCTTAGGACTGGAGGGAGGTGGGAGGGAGGGTGCATGGGGGAGCAGGAGGGAAGTGGGAAGAGGGGAGGAAGTGGGAATTTTGATTGGTATTATTTATAAAGTATTAAAAAAAGTTAAATAAAAAGAGAGACAAGGTTAAGAAGAAACCTCTTCAACGTCATAATCAATGCCTTGCCTTGCTCACTGTGGTGAACTGTGCACCCTGTGTAGCAGGCTGAGTCACAGGCCAGGGCCCTGCAGTGCACAGGAAATGCTTAGGCTTCACAGAGATGAGTGCACGTCATGGTATTGTTAGGCAGCCCCGCCCAGCAGTAGATGTCACTCCAGGCATCGGGTGTGCTCTTTGATGAGAATGGACACTAGAGGCCACATCTGGGTGAAGCCAGGGCCCTGTTTTCACTGGGGGCAGAAGGCAGGCATCCTTCTCTCACTTACAGCCTAGGACAGAGATGAAACTCCCTTGGATTTTATTTTGTATAGTTGCCCATGGGCACAAGACTAGGGTTCTCAACACGAAACCTAATTCTGTGAGTTTGATGGCTGAGAATTTAGTCTCGTCCCTTTGTCAGGAAAGAGCAGCAGAACACTGGATGTTATTTTACTGTTTTCCAGAGGGGAGGGGTATCATCATCAGCAAAATATGGTGAGACCTTGCCTCTGATTTCAGGAGGGTGGCCATGGGTTCCTAGACAGCTAAGATTCCATGTAAATTAGGGTGTCTAGTAGACCAAGTTGGGCATGGGCGTCAAAGAACATTATTTTAAGGTGTGTTACTTTGTTTATTTCCTAGAACATTTGTTTAATGATGCAAAGATGCATTTGCTTAAATAAAGTTCATCTGTGGTCAGGAGGCTGCGTCAGCAACTGGCTGACAGGAAGTGGAGGGGAGGAGCCAGGTGGAGAAGGGTTTTTAAGGACAGGTGAGGAGCAGGAGGACTTCCGGAGAGACATGAGGAGAGGAGGTGAGCTGCTCTCTGAGGAGCAGAAGTCCACCTCAACCTTTGAATCTTGAGTTCATAAAGGGACAGAGATTTAGTAAGTCCCCTTTGCTGCTTTGAAAGAGTCGGTGCCTGAGGGAACAGAATTACCTCACCTGTGGCTCTTGGGGCCTAACCACTGCTGATAGCGATGGAGTTGCAGTTGCTGATTCTGACAGCCCTGACTTAAAAGGCAGCGGCAATTTAAAAAGAGAACCATGCATGTCATACAAGTTGTCTCCCAAGTAGTGGCAGAGAGGCCCAACAGCTCCACCGCCGCCATGAGGAGACCCCTCCTTTGCGCCACAGTCTGAGGAAGGCTGTGCACTGGGGCAGGCTGGATTCCCAAATGTGTAACTTGAGCAAAGTTGGTTTTCCTGACACCTTATATTCCCTTTTAACTAAGAAGTTGAAGAGGGACTTAATTCCCTGGGAATTTTCCTCCTCAGATGCCCCAAAAAGTAATGTCATCAACACCCTGGGTAAGGTCACATGAAGGCTTGGTCAGTTCGTGAGGTTCTGGGCTAATGAAAATACAAATGAACAGAGGCTATCTCTGCTCCTACGGTAGGGTTGTCCCTAGGGTAGGATGGTCCCTATGGCAGGGCTGCCCCTAGAGTAGGACTGTCTAAGGGGCTCATCCTGCCTTCAAGTTGGATCTTCAGGGGCAAATAAGGCTTGACTGCCAGGATGCAGGGAACACAAAATAGTAAATTCCCCTCCCTGGATCTGAGGAGAGCATAGAGAGGGCATCACATGGTGAAGGGCAACCCCGGCCTCACCTCACTAACCTCCATATATTAGGTCTCTTCTGAACTCTCCAAATGGGAGTTTTAGGGGATATAACATTTCTTCAAGTCTCTGAATGTATGTGTTTGAGAGAGTGTCCTAACGGTTAGGGTTTATTATTGCTGTGAAGAAACACTATGACCAGTAGCAACTTAGGGAGCAAAGGTTTATTTGACTTATACTTCAAAATCACTGTTCATTGTTAGGAATTTTCCTCTCTCAGCTCACTCTCTGCTGACACAAAAATCCCAATCAAGCCAAATCACAACAAACCTAATTAAAAAATATCCAGTTTTAATGGGATTCCTGTGCTCTTGGGTGGCCCCGAGGGGGAACTGGAAAGTTGCAAAGGCGACCACGGGTGCGTGGGGGGGGGCTGGAGGAGGGGGAAGGACACAGGGACCAGGATGACACACCATGAGGAGACTTTCCAGGGAGGAAGTTTAAATAGACTGGGGGAGTGGTCAAGATTTTGGTGGGCTGTCTTGACCCTCCTCTGGGGAGGGGTCAAGGTTTGGTGGGCAAAGGGACTGGCTACATTCATTACTGAAGGAAGCTAGGGCAGGAGCTGAGACAGTGGCCATGGAGGATTACTGCTTACTGCCTTACTCCTTGTAGCTTACTCAGCCTATTTATTTATTTATTTATTTATTTATTTATTTATTTATTTATTTATTTATTTATTTATTTATTTATTTATTTTACAGAGTTCTGCCTGCACACCAGAAGAGGGCACCAGATCTCATTACAGATGGTTGTGAGCCACCACGTGGTTGCTGAGAATTTAACTCAGTACCTCTGGAAGAGCAGCCAGTGCTCTTAACCTCTGAGCCATCTCTCTAGCCTGCTTTCTTATAGAACCTAGGACCATCAGCCCAGGGATGGCACCACACAGAATGGCCTTGGCCCTCCCACATCAATCACCGGTTAAGAAAGTGCCCTACAGGCTTTTCCTCTAGAGTAGGGCTTCTGCCCTTCTGGGTAGAAGGCATCTTCTTAATTTAGGTTCCTATCTCTCAAACAACTCTAGCCTCTGTCAAATTGACATAAAACAAGTCAATACAAAGGTCCCATAGGAGCCTTTTGGGATGGCCCCTCCCCAGGTGACTCTCATGACTCTCATAGGTCTCCAAGTAACCCCGGCTATCCAGAACTCTGGCCTTAAACTCAGAGATCTGCCTGCTTCTGCTTCCCTATTGGGCACAAAAGTCCCTGTACCCAAGATCACCAGGGAAACCACGAATGTAGCACACAGAGCTGTTGCCTCCAAGGAGGAAATGAAGACCTGTATTCCACCCAAAATGCTGAGGGTGGGTGTTGTTAATGACCTGGTGACCTTTGCTGTCTGTAGAGCCAGACCCCACCCAAATCCCCCAGAATGTTTACCCTAGACTCACCCCCTCTCCCTACCTTTATCTTTTGCTTTGTTTCTCAGTAATAGAACCCATCCTTAGGGGAGATATCACATGTACTTTATCACGCCTGCTGCCCTCTATGCTATTTCAGTCAGAGACCACACCAGCTCCCAGGCCCTTAAGTTCGCATGGACTTTGAGCAGAGTTCAGTGTAATTATGCTTCCTTATGCATTGGGGATGCATTACACCTGGAAACTTTTTCCAAGTGGTACTGTATTTGTAAATATGCTTGCAATAAACTATGTGGTCAGACTCTCTAGAAATCTGAACCAGCACCAGCTAAGTCAGGCTGAACTGAATCTTCCTTTCTTGCCTCTTGCAGTTCATTTCCCTGCCAGCTATGACGCTTGCAGGGACACCCCCCCCCCAAGTGCTAGGATTCCACCCTCTTTTTAAATTTTTTTCCTCTGATAATTTTTTATTACTTTATAAATAATAGGAATCAAAATTTCTACTTCTCCCCTCCCCCATCCCCCTCCGGTCCTAAGAGAGGGCAGGGTACCATGCCCTGTGGGACAATCACCACCTCTTAAGAGTCAGAATAATAGGTCTGAGCCCTCTGTTGTCTCGGGTTTGAGTAGGTGCTGTTTCTGATTGGGACAATATGTGGGATCCTTTAAACATATCAGGACTGATGAAGCAGTTGCAGCTCAGCCTATGGTTTCCCTATCCATCCACAGAGAGAGGTCTGTGTTAGTATCACTAGGTATAGGCGTGAATGTCCCTGATAGCAGGAACACTCTGCCTAGCATTTGGAAAGGATATCACTGCCTGAGAGGGACAGCAACCTCAGGTACCCAGGGGAAAGAGTACTCTTTCCCCTATTGGCAGGCAAGAGGTTGCATAAAGTCACATTTTAAGTGTTGGCCAGATAAACTCCAAAGGCTTTAGTGTGGCTGAACTGTGAGACAGGAGAGAAAGGTAATACTGACTACTGGCCTACCATGGCCACCAGACATTGACTGTATCCTGTCCTATTGGTTGGGCTACCCTGGGCTCTTTGAAAGGTGGAGTGGGATTCTGGAGATGGTCTCAATATTCAAGAGAGGGAGTGTTTCAGGGCCTTAGAGGGACATCTGACCTTCTGGTGATCACCTCCAGAATTAGGATAGGGTCTGGTGAGTGCCTGGCCTTCTTCTTATGGCCCAGTCTTTCCGAGGACATCCCTTCCAGAAGTCCCCTGGCTGCCAACAGAGGAAACACATTCCATAGGAGACTTTTGGGATGGCCCCTCCCCAGGTGACTCTCATGATGGTCAATTGGTCATGATGAATTTCTTCTTCTAAAGAACTTATGTGTAGGAATGTTTTTTGCCTGTTAGCCCGTGCCTGGTGCCTGCAGAGGTCAGCAGATATAGCTTCTGGAGCTGGAATTAGGGATAGAAGCCACCTTATGGTTTCTGGAAAAAACCCTGCTGCATCTGTCAGAGCACAGGTGCTCTTAACCACTAGGCAGCTCTCCAGCCCCCAATCTGTCTGTTTCTCTCCTTTTCCAGGTCTCAGTTATAACATACGGAGGTGGAAACCTAGACCAATAGGTCCAAAATCTTGTCTGGCTCAGCCACCAGTTTTTGGATCTGTGAATAATTGGTGACTATACCAGAATTTTCTCTCAGAAGAACCTACTCTTCCCCAAACCCTAGGACCTAATATGCTTCCTAATCGCCTAATTAAGTCTACAGAGGAAAGTGACCACGTGTCCCTTCTCCTCCTGGCAGGCAGTAGCTACCTGGGAGTACTGAGGGTCTTTTGTCTTGCCTATTGTAGGCCTCCGTTATGCAAAGGTCAAGTGCTTCTTACCCTAAGCTTTCATCTGATCCAAATTATCTCAAGAGAGGGTCTGCTAAGGATGCTGTAGCTTGTGTGCCAGTCGAGTTCCTTACATCAAGAGCATTGCTGTGGGGCACAGGAAGTCATTGCCTTCTTGATCACGCCCTGTGTCTCCTCTGAGGTTAGGACAGGGTCCGGAATTAGCATAGCATCTCTCCAAGTTAATTCAAAAGGGGAGTTTAGCTGTTGGCAGATTTCTAAATATTGGTTCAGTTCCTTTTTATATTTTACGGTTTTGGTGGTGAGCCTAGCTGGCCTTTAATGACTGAGCCATCTCTCCAGCCCCCTTTGTATATCTTAGTTTAGAACATGGAAATGTCCTAAAGACAAAGTTGGGGCTTTGTGCTCTGTTCTAACCTGCAAGGGTAGTGTCCTTGACACCTCAGTGGGGGCTATGGACCTCTGATTGAGTACCCTGGAGGCTCCCAGGATACAGGGGTGGGTAAGGTGTGATGTAGAATCTTGGGGGCATCTGGAATAAGAAGAGGGAAATCGGAGGTTAAAAAAAAAAGGGTCAGTAAATAATGTCCAACCTTTAATGAAGAGAGACTTGTCCTGCTGACAGACAGCATCCAGCAAAACAAGAGTCCAGTTGGCATTTCCTGACTAGTTGAGGGTGGCCTCAGAGAGAAAAATGCACACAGGGCACCCCTGACCATTTTCCTTCTTTTTCTACAAAGCAGATCTAGTTGCGGGGCAGTGAAGTTGAGGGCTCCCACTGGGAGGCCATTTCTCACCATCCTTTAGGGTATACTGAGGCCCAGCTTCCTGGCAGAAAAGATCATGGAAATTTTCACCTAAGGTTTTGGGGATATAGTTCTTCCCAGGAGGCAGCTGAGTGATTGCAGAGGAATCTGGGGATTGGTTTGTCCCATCTGCAGAAGATGGAACAGGGAAAATCTTAGGTGGCGGCTACCCTTCCCTCACCTGCGTTTCTGTTCCCGTGGTGGTCTGAATGAGGATGGCTCCATTTAACGGCTCACAGGTCAGAAAGCTTGGTCTCCAGTTGGTGGACTGTTTTTATTGTTGTTGTTGTTGTTCTTCAAGACAGGGTTTCACCGTGTAGCTCTGTCTGCCCTGGAACTAGCTCTGTAGACCAGACTGGCTTTGAACTCACAGAGAACCTCCTGCCTCTACCTGCCAAGTGCTGAGATTAAAGGCATGTACCACCATCGCCCAGCTGATGGACTGTTTGGAAAGGATTTGGAGGTGTGACCTTAATGGAGGTGTGTCACTGAGGTGGGATTTGAGGTTTCAAAACCCCACACCATTCCCAGTTAGCTCTCTCTCCCTTGTGCTTGTGGATCTGATATAACTCTCAGCTGCTGCCCCAGCGTCATGCCCGCCTGCCTGCATTGTCTGCCCGCCTGCCTGCTACTGTGCTCTATGCCATGATGGTCATGGACTCTCACCTCTGAAAAATGTAAGCCCAAGTAAATGCTTTCTTCTGTAAGCAGCCTTGATCATGGTGTAGTCACTTCACAGCAACAGAGCAGTGAGACACCATCCCTTAGAACAAAAGAGCCGCTGTCTTGTTTCTGGGCGAAGAAAATCTGTCTTAGCTACCTTTCAATTGCTGTGACCCACATTCATCACAGAACAAACATCACCATTCCAAAAGGGAGGAAAGGGAGCAGAATGAGAAAATACTGGACCAATGCAAGACCAAAATCCTGCAGGTCAAACTCCAAATCCCATAGCCCCATGTCTGCTGTCGAAGGGCTCAGATGGTTCTGCCCTTCCAGCTTTGCAGACTGTAGCGCTCTTCTCTCTCAGGGTCTGGTTCCACTTCATGTGTGCAGCTCTCTCTAATAGATCTCTCGTGGCTCTGGCATCTCCAGCATCCTGAGGTCAATGCAATTTATGATTTACTTGTACAACTTCATGCAATGTCCTGGGAACCCATGCAGGGACTCCACTGCCACATGCCTCAGTGACTCTCCTTAACCACAGAGGAAGATTCTACAATCCCTTTACTTCTGTGTTCTTCATGACAAAAGCCAGAATCACTTGGCTGATGTCACCAATGTAGGCTGTCTCCTTGGGATGAAACTTGTTTCACCTTAAACTACATTTGTGGGGTTGGAGAGATGGCTCAGTGGTTAAGAGCACTGACTGCTCTTCCAGAGGTCCTGAGTTCAATTCCCAGCATGGTGGCTCCCAACCATCTGTAGTGAGATCTGGCGCCCTCTTCTGGCCTGCAGGCAGGATACTGTATAAATAAATAAATCTTTTTTTTTAAAAAAAAAAAACTACATTCACATAAACTTATTTTATAAGCTTGGTTGGGTGGGATCATGCCCTTCTCACTCTGTTTTCATCTGGCCTCTCCTTGTCTCCTCCAGCACAAGCCTTTGAAATTCCTGGTGCCCTTTTCTTCTCAAGCTTTACATTTCTTTTTACCCCCTCCCCCACTTCTTTTCATTGTTATGACCTGCATAAGAGTGATCACTACTAACCACACGACAGAGTCAATATCTGGCTGCCAATGAAATTAGTTCCAAATTCTTCAGTTTAGCCTCAGGCAGATTCTCAGGACAAAGGGAAAAAGATAGCCACATTCTTTGCCAAAGTATCCCAAGCATAGTGTCTAGACTGGCTGCTACCATTGTTCCTGTCCGAAACTTCTTGAGCTGAACCTCCGTACTCCACACTTCTCCCAGTACTGTCTTCTAAGCTCCTACCAGTCTGGCCCATTAAGTCCTACTTACACTCTTTAACTGTTTTCCTAGTCCAAAGTCCCAAAGTTTTCAACATAACATAGTCCAGTCTGTCAAAGCAATATGCTAATCCCAGGCAACAATTCCCTAGTTACTCTTCTACCGCTGTGACAAAACACCATTACCAAGGCAACTTATGGAAGAAAGAGTTATTATGGGCTTATTGTCCTAGAGGGTGAGTCCATGACCATCATGGCAGGAAGCATGGTAGCAGATAGGCAAGGGGCTGGAGCGGTAGCTGAGAGCATATGGCTTGAGACACATAAGAAGAGAGGGACACTAAGAAGGGAGAGAACTAACTGGGAATGGCGTGGCCTTTTGACACTTCAAAGTCTGTCCCATTGACACACCACGTCCAAGAAGGCCATACCTCCTAATCCTTCCAAAACATTTCCACTAACTGGGGCCCAGGTATTCAAATATATGAGCCTATGGGGGCCGTTCTCAACCAAACCAGCGCAGGCCAAGAAGTAACAGAAGCTGGCTAACTGTACACTACCAGAAGTTTGCATAGAAAACTCAAAATACACAAGTAGAAATTCTCCTCTGGCCTCTGAAGTATCCAGTTTCCCAGGGACCAGAAGATGTAAAAGGTCCACAGTGAATGGAGTGAAGATCCAGGATGCTGTCAGCTGCTGTGTGACAAAATCCTGTAACGTAACTCCTTCAGTCCCTTTGGAAAGGATTGAGACTGGCGATATGGGTGATGGCCAAGGTGTAAAAGAAGTTTTGGGGAAAGGGGAAAGTGGTAGTGGAAGGGAGTGTGCTACAAGACATTCCGTGAAAGGTGTGAGAGTCTTAGTTAGGGTTTTTATTGCTGCGAAAAGACATCATGACCACGGAAAGTCGTGTGTGTGTGTGTGTGTGTGTGTGTGTGTGTGTGTGTGTGTGTGTGTGTGTGCGCGCATGTATGTGGTTTTTTCGAGACAGGGTTTCTCTGTGTATCTCTGGCTGTCCCAGAACTCACTCTGTAGACTGGGCTGGCCTCGAACTCACAGAGATCCATATATCTCTGCCTCCCTGAGTGCTGAGATTAAGGACTTACACCACCACCACCCGACTCGGCAACTCTCATAAAGAAAACATTTTATTGGGGGTGTTGGACTAGGAGTCCAAGCTCTAGGGAAGAGTTGCTTCAAGACACCATCCAGACACCACAGTTGATGCAAAAGCATGAGGATTTTATTAATTCTGTCGCGACAGGGTCTTTCAGCACTCGAGAAGCCAGAAAGACCCCGATAGCTGTTATAGCCCCTCTTTTAAAGCAAAAAGCCATAGAAACAAGGGGGAAGCCTGAGGGTTGTTTTCCAACTAATTGGATTGGCTTATTCAAAGGGCTACTAGCAGTGAATGGTCTGTGCCAGGGTAGGAGAATGGTTGTGTGATCGAGTGAGGTAAGAGGGAGCCTCTGTGGGTCACTTTGCCCCTTTCCCAGGGACTGAGTCAGAACACTAGGAATTGAGTCAACACCTAAGGGTTATCTTGCCCCTATTCAATAGAACATTTACAAAGATTCAGGGAGATGGTGGAAAGTTCCCAACATTCATGTGTGGACGACTGTCACATCTCCAGGAGAGAGGTGTGTAATACTGAGAGGCCTCAGAAATGCCTTTAGAGCTGAGAGGCCTCAGAAATGCCTTTAGTCTTTCAGGGGCTCGCTTACTGTTTCAGAGGTTCCATCCATTATCATCATGGTGGGGAGCATGGCAGCGTGCAGGCAGACATGGTGCTGGTGCTGAGAGTGTAGGCAGCACGAGGGCAACTGACTGTCACACTGAGGGACGCTTGACAAAAAGAGACCTCAAAGCCCTGATCCATAATGACAACTTCCTCCAACAAGGCCACACCTCCAAATAATGCCACTCCCTTTGGGTTCCATTTTCTTTCAAACCACCACATTCTACTTCCTAGCCCTCAAAGGCTGATAGCCATATCATCATGCAAAAAATGCATTCAGTCCAACTTCAAAAATTCCCATAATCTACAAGTCTCAACAATGTTTAAAAGTCCAAAGTCTCTTCTAAGATGCATGGAAATCTCTTAACTGCAATCCCCCTGTAAAAATCAAAATCATAAAGCAGATCATATACTTCTAATATAAAATGGCACAGGATATACATTGCCATTCCAAAATACAAGGAAAGGTGCTGGATCAAAACAAGATGGAAAACCAGCTGTGCAAACTCCAAACTCTGCATCTCCATGACTAATGTCAAAACACTCTCCACATCTCCAACTCTGTTCAATTTGTTGACTGTAAAACACTTCTTTCTCATGGGCTGGTTTCATTCCCTGTTAGCAGCTCTCCTCAGCAGGTATCCCATGACTCTGGCATCTCTAACATCTTCAGTCTTCCAAGACAATCCAGGCTGCAACTTCACAGCTTCATACAATGGCCTCTCTACTAGGCCTCCAGTTAGGAACATGTGCCTGGCCTCAGCAGCTGTCCTTAGGTACAGAGGCAACTTACATAACCTGTTTCTTCTCTCCTTAACTCTAATGCCAGAACCATGTGACCAAGGCTGCCAAGTTCTACTGCTTACTGGAGCTGGAACATGGCCCCTTTGTTTAATTACATCATCACCAGCTCTTTTCCTTTCCAGCCTAAGCTTGACTGTCCTTGAACTTAATATTTAGACCAGGCTGAATCAGAGATCCACAGCCTCTGCCTTCCCAGTGCTGGGGGATTAAAGGCGTGCGCCACCACACCTTTCATTCCTTCCCACAAACTCAGCTGAGTGGGATCTTGCCTTGAGGTCACCACTCCCTTCATTTCTTAATCTGTTCATCTCCTTGAACAAAGAACTCAGCTCAACTTTCTGGTGCTCTCTTTCTCAGTTAGAAACCATCATAGAAGACACCACTGAAAATCACACAACAGTATCTATGCTAGGCTGTGTTGAGATTTCTTCAACTATGGGAATTAATCCAAAACTCTTCACTGTAACTGTAATGATTTCAGCCACATAAGGCTGATACTTCCAGGTTCTAGGGGTCATGCAGGTGCATACAAGTCCTCAGGCAGAAGTGCCTAATTGCCTCCAGGGATGTTAAAGGGCCCCTGTGATCCATGTATGACTTAGCTAAACCCTTGCGCATAGGTGTGGATTACATCATCCACGTATGACTCAGCTAAGCCCTTGTGCACATACATGAGCTCCATCATCTGTTTATGCCACGTCAACCCCCTGCACGCATGTACTAGGCAGCTCTTAAAAGCTGGATGTACCATCTTCCTCCCTCTTTCTGTACACTGACTTCCCCAGGCCTATGCACGCCCCCTCTAATAAACTCCTAAGTGGATTTGTTGCATGTTCTGTGTTTCCTTCTCAGTTGTGCCAGGTGATTTCATTGGTGCTGTGAGACTTGGGAGACTCTCCTGCCCTAGCCCCTCTCCCGGGTATTTTTTTCCACAACAACCGCGTGTTCCATATACCTGAGCGCGATTTCTATGCACACCACTGACTTCAATTGGTGAGTTTCCCCCATTCTGGTCAGCTTAACCATTTCTCTGAACCCAAGGAATTGACCGTTGAGCTTCTGGCAATCTTCTGGTGTTCCTAGAAACTGGACAGCCCCCAACCATGGTCTTTAAGGCTACGGTTGAACCCTTTGCTGACATTCATCTCTGGATTGCTTCTCTTAGTTAAAAATGTGTTTGGACAGCCTGGGGTCGGTCCTCCCACAACTGGGGGCCCAGGGTCCCTCAGATTCTTCTTTCTCTTTTTTTCTTTTTCTTTTCTTTTCTTCTCTCCCCCCCCCCACCTCCACTGTGAAAGGCTGCCCAGAATGGTCTCTGGCCTCTCTGGCTTCTGAGTTGCCCTGACTGGATCCAGTCAGGCTGTAGCACCCCACCTGAAGGCACAGGACATCTCCTACCGTGTTCTCCTACCGTGTTCTACACTCTTCTGTGGTGTTCGCCGCCAATTTACACCCCTCCTATAGAGGAAGAGACGTCTCCCTGTGGGCCTTGTGGTGTCGCCATTTCACAGGTTTTCACAGTTTGAGCTATGGGTAGCAAGCCATCCAAGCCCATCAATCCAGCCTCCCCCCTGGGATGCCTTTTAGAGGCCCTGAAACCCCAGGCCTTAATGGCCTACTTACAGATTCCCACACTTGTCCATCTTTGTTCAAAAAAAAAAATGTCCCATTACAACTTAGATAACAATTTACTCCTTTACTTCCCGCTGCCCTGCCACCTCCCTCCACTTGCTCTTCAGCTCACTCTCTCCCCCCCCCAACTATTCCATCAGCCCTGCTGGACCATTCTTCCTCTCCAGTGCCTGGCCGCGGCAGTTGCCCAGCTCTCACACCCAACTTTACCCCTCCTCTCACACGCTCACATGCTGCTATGGAACCCAACCCTGACCAAGCCAAGCAAACTGCAGTTCTCCTGTTGCAAGAGGTGGCCAGCGTAGATGGATTAATTAGGGTACACATTCCTTTTTCCCTCTCGAAACTCTCCCATGTAGAACAAAAACGTTTAATTCTACCACTTTCATAAAGCGATTCTAATATATTACCCAGTCTTATAATCTCACCTTTCATGATATCTATATGATCCTATCTAATAACCTACTTCCTGAAGAGTAGAGACGAGCTTGAGAGCAGAGCAAACTATGTGCAAATGCATGCAACACACCCTCTGGGGACAGAGGTGGTCCTGAGCAGGAACCTCTCTGGGACTATAACACTCCAGGTAGGATTTAGCTAGGGACCAGTTTTGGACTTGCCTTCTCGCAGGTCTCCATAAGGCTGCTCCCAAGCCAGTAAACTATAATAAGCTCTCAGAGGTCATTCAAGATATGAAGGAAAATCCTTCTGCATTTTTGGACCACCTCACTAAAGCCCTATTACAATATACTAACTTAGATCCAGAAACCATGGAAGACAGGCAGTTATTCATGACTCATTTTTTTTCTCAGTGCTATCCTGACATTAAAGCTAAACTTAGATGTTTGGAGAAAGGCCCCTTGACCCCACAAGCGGAAATCTTAGAGTTGGCTTTTAAGGTGTACCATGCAAGAAATGATAAAGCCCGCAGTCACTGTCATGTGCTAGCCATGACCCTCTGACTGGCTGAGGTGACAGGCCACCCGATCCATGCTGTCTGTGCTGCTCCCTTGCCCCCTGGGGCTTGAGAACCACTAGACCCTTGTTTCAAATGTGGTAGAACTGGTCACTGGGCCCTAGCTTGCACTAATCCTCATCTTGGTCCCATGAGACCTTGTCCCAGATGCCATAGGGAAGGACATTGGGCAGTCGATTGTCCTCATGCATATAATGGCTTGGAGACATCAAACCCAGAAAATTCCCAAGTTGACCTTCTAGGTCTGTCCATGGATGAGTGAGGCTGCCCAGGCTCCTTTGACTCAACCACAGCTGTCATCTGTAACAGGTAGCCACGGGTAAACATCATGGTATCAGGACGGCCCATCTCCTTTCTCTTGAACACTAGAGCCACATACTCAGTACTGAGGGAATTCTGGGGGCCTATCTCTCCTTCTAGTCTCCCTATTGTCAGGGTAGGGGAGCAGCCTTATCTACCTCAGCAAACCCCACCACTTAGCTGTGTTTTTAGGGGTATTTATCTCACTCATTTTTAGTCATGCCAACCTGCCTGCTACCTCTTATGGGAAGAGATTTTTTTTTTAGCAAAAGTAGTTGCTTCCATTTCATTTGCTTTTTCCATTCACCTTACCCCAGACTCGCCAGCAGCTCCCCCTTCCTCCTTCTAGCCTCCTAACCTCCCAGCCTCAATGTGTCTTTTCCTCTACCAGCCTCTCAGGTAAACCTCCAAGTCTGGGATACCCAAAACCCCTCTGTTGCTAAACACCATTCCCCCACCGTTATCCAACTACAAGATCCTGCTAAGTACATTACCCAAGCTCAGTACTCCCTCTCTCTCCAGAGCCTTAGGGGACTTAAGTCTATTATCTCTGACCTTTTAAGAAAAAAGCTACTTTGCCCCACCTCTTCTCCCTTTAATACTCCTATACTTTCTGTTAAAAACCTAATGGAACCTATGGTACAGAAAAACTTTGGGTGACTGTCTAACAGTGAGATGTCTTTGTCAACTCTAGAGTTTTGGAAGTTGCTTACAATGCACTTCCTGTTTACTTAGGTAATATTATATATCCTTCTGGATTCTTTGATGGAGTTGAATAATTTATAGTTATAGTTTTCCTTAGTTATGATAAAAGATAAAGTATATATAAATATTGTAACTGTAATTCTTGCTAGATACCTGTTATATGTAATTTTACTATGTTAAAGCCTTCCTTTTCATTTAAACAGAAAAGGGGAAATGGTGTGGGAGGTCCTTCTGTCTGTGTGTTGCTTTTCTTGGTTAATGAATAAAGAAACTGCCTTGGCCTGTTGATAGAGCAAAACTTAGGTAGGTGGGGAAGAGGGAACTGAATGCTGGGAGGAAGAAGGGCAGAATGAGAGAGACGCCATGGAGCCACCAGAGACAGACACTGGGAATTTTACCTGGTAAGCCACTGCCACATGGCAATATACAGATTAATAGAAATGGGTTAAATTAATGTGCAAGTGTAAGCCAATAAGAAGTTAGAGCTAACAGGCCTAGCAGTGATTTAATTAATACAGTTTCTGTGTGATTATTTCTGGTGAAAGCTAGCCTGGTGCCCAGGAAGAACAAGCAGTTCCCTCTCTCCTACACCCAGGGATGTTAAAAGGCCCTGTGTGATCCATGTATGACTTAACTAAGCCCTTGCATGCATGCGTGGATTACAAAATCCACGTATGACTCAGCTGAGCCTATGCATGCATGCATGGTTATATCATCCACATATGACTCAGCTAAGCCTTTGCGCGCATGCATGAGCCCCGACATCTGCATATGACATAGCCACGTCAACCCCTGTGTGAATGTGCTAGGCAGCTTTTAAAAGCTGGACGCACCATCTTCCTCCCTCTTTCTGCACACTGACTTCCCCCGGCCTGTACACGCGCCCTCTAATAAACTCCTAAACAGGTTTGTTGCATGTTTCCTTCTCACTTGTGCCAGGTAATTCCAGTAACCTCAGCCAGACTCTTCAGACAAGGGCAAAAGACAACCACTCTCTTTGCCAAAATATCCCAAGAACAATTTCTAGGCACCATACCAAAATTGGCCCAAACTGGAGTCACGTGAGAAGTGAGAATCCCAAATGTGGGATTGCCTCCATCATCACCCTGGGCACATGTCTGAAATGTGGGATTGCCTCCATCACCCTGGGCACATGTCTGAAATGTGGGATTGCCTCCATCATCACCCTGGGCACATATCTGACATGTGGGATTGCTTCTATTACCCTGGGCATATGTCTGTGAAGCATTTTATTGACTGTTGACAGATGTGTAAGAGCCTAGCCCACTGCAGGTAGTACCACAGCAGGACAAGTGGGCATGGGTTGTGTAAGGAAGGGTGTTGAGTGTCCTAGTTAGGGTTTTTATTGCTGTAATGTAACACCATGAGTAAAGAAACTTGGGGAAGAAAGGATTTATTTGGCTTATGCTTCCAAATCACTGTTAATCGTTGAAGTAAGTCAGTACAGGAACTGAATGAGGGCAGGAGCCCAAAGGCAGAAGCTGAGACAGAAGTCGTGGAAGAGTGTTGCTTATTGGCTTTCTCTTCATAGCTTGCTCAGCTTGCTTTCTTACAAACATATTTTAAGTCAAAGAACTCTGGCTCTATAGCTAGGGGCCAGTAATCCTGTAATAGCAACTGATTAAAAGTCTGATGAGAAACCTTTTGGATCTGTTGTAGAAGAAATCTGGACAAGTTTATAATTTAGAGTGCAACTAGTAGGCTTAATAAAAGGAGAAGGGGGTATTAAGAAAGGCAATATCCAATTCCATATTGGACTATCAATGAACCACCGGACTGAGGCATCCAGCTGTTTTTAACATTTTTAAAGATCCACAGGTGTTGGATCCTATCTTTTACTATTCTTGATTGGTTGACATAAAAGCAACATTCCTCTGTGAGGAAGAGACAAAGACCATTTTTCTCTGATGTTAGGAGATCAGCATTGGTTTTTGTAGCAGTATGATGGTGGCCAGAAAGTATTTTGCTCGAGAGGGTGAGGATGGTTTGAGTCACCCATTGGGGATCCTGGGCAAACCAAGAGGAAAACTGATGGTAAATAGCCAGGGAAGTATCATTCCTGCTGCTCCAGGGGTGACACCAAAGGTTATACCCACAACTTCAAGAAAGGGTAGGACATGAACTGCTTGTTTGCCATGTAAGCCACTATAAACCTGTTGCTGGGTCCTGATAGCTCCCTTGAAGGAGGGAGTGAGAAGGCACAGATTCAACAGTATAGACACTGGGAGTCAAGTAAAAGGCAAACAGCAGACTCATTTATTCAGTAATGGGGAGAGCCTTATATGCTTTCCTCCCAGCACCCAGGCTACATTCTGATCTGTTGACATTGCATGGCCACCCCTCATTAGCTAGGCACATCAGGACCTCTGTCAGTGCCTGACTCAGGCAGACTCTAGATTGGCTCATCTCTTGGCCTTGTAGGCCTTAATCTTCCTACATATCCACCCTTTTTTATTTATTACATGGATACTCACAGGAGCCAGAGTTCTTTGTTTAGACCTTGTTGACCCTGTTGCAGGTGAGTTCAGCAACTGGACTGTGCCTATCTTAAGTTGGCCTGACAACCAAGCTACTAGAAGTTGAAGAACATTCATTCCTGGGAAGCTTCCAGGGTAGGGGCATTAGGTGGTAGCCTTTTGAATTTCAGATACCCAGGCATGCATAATCTCCCATGGAGGACTATGAGAGGGAAGTCTAAGAGCCAGTAACACTGGAAGAGTTGCCTCAGTTTCTGCCACTGCTGTTGAATATGCTGCAGGACAATAAGGATTAACAATACCGCCCCACCAATTAAGGCATATGTGAGCATCCAGGAGGGATCAAATAGCCTCTTTTTTATTATACCAAATGTTTTCAAAAATGAAGAGTCAAAGGCCGTATCCTCTGCCTGAAGGTGGAAGTCACAAAATAATCTCACACCAGTTCAGAATTATGAATAACAAAGGGTTATTTAGGGGAAACTTACAGATCACTGTCCTAGATAACAGTCCTCTGCATGCACAGAGGACTGCCAGAAGCAAGAGCTGGAAGCAAGAGAGCATGCACAGGCTTTCCAGCCACATTTACAGTATAAGAGACCACGCCCAAGTGGCCTGGTATCTTAAATGCTATTGGCTGAAGGGGCAGAATGTACCCCCACAGTCCTTTCCCCTTTTGTTTAAATAAGAGGGTTCCAAACCTAATACAAAACTATATACACTAGGAACAGATATCAAGTATAAGATTAGAATTACAACCAGCATAAACAATATTAAGCAAGGAATATATGCTAAATGTTTTAATAAACATTCTATCCTAAGGAGTCTAAGTCTTGTATTGGAAATGGCTTGGCTAGATCATAAGAGGGTGGTAACTATGACTATCTAATCTTCAACCCCATCGAAAGCCTGAGAAGGGAGATAATATTACTTGAGTAGGAAGGAAGTGCAATCAACCAGCTTCCAAAGTGAGCAATATATGATGAAGACAGTTAGCTACCTGAGCAATCACACAAAGTCTCATTTGCAACCTTGAAGCAACCAACTTTGGCTAGGGCCTAGCATAACTGACAGAATATTTTTAGAGACAGGAAACTTTTCAGAACCATCTTACCCTGTCTTGGCAAGATTTGACAGTCTTTTTCCTTTTGTCCTGCTTATCCATTTCCAGATACCATGTACTTTGTCAGTGGTTGAGATATGGGCAGTTCCTTGCCCAAAGGCCAATTGTGCCAAGAAGAAAACAAACTCTGAGTGGAGTGTCTTTGGTGCTCAACATTCTCTCGGGAGTAGATTGGTGCTGTCAGGAGCAATCATGTCTCATGTCAACAGAACCCTGAGTTCTTTAAATGCCATGTTCTTCATATCCTTGAAGTGATTGAATATTACCTGTCTAGACAAAATACAATCTCTATGTATCTAAGGAACCTAATTGAGGGGGCTGGAGAGATGGCTCAATGGTTAAGAGCACTGGCTGCTCTTCCAGAGGTCCTGAGTTCGATTCCCAGCAACCACATGGTGGCTCACAACCATCTGTAATGTGATCTGGCGCCCTCTTCTGGCCTGCAGGCATACATAGAGGCAGAATGTTGTATACACAATAAATAAATAAATCTTTTAAAAAAAGAACCTAATTGATCTGACTGTATATACAACAAGCATGAACAACTATTGACCTATAATATTTAATACCTGTATAACTCAAAAACTAAAACTTCATGTCAGAATATCAAATAATCTATAAACAAATGTGCAAAAATGAGGACAATGACCTCAAAATGTAAACAATGTATAAGTATCTTGATCAGAGGTAGGAGTAATGTATAATGCAATATGAAAATATATCCTAAAAATTGTATCAATATGCAAAATGTCCTAAACAGAGGTAGAAGCATGCATATATACAATCTGACAGAATATCATTGCATAGGTGTACAAATATTGTAAACAGAAATAGCAAATATAATTTGAACTTGTATCAATATATAAAAAACTATACCAATGTAAATTATCCATAAATAACAGCTCACAAGTATTCACTTTGTTACCCACTACTATTATCCCTTTTATTTTTTGAACAAACATTGTTTCCATCCCAACCCTCTACTTGATGCAAGTAATAATCAACAACCCCTAAACATTGTTCCCAACCCTGAGAACAAACTTTTTTGGGATGGAGGCATCATCCTCTACAATTGCTTCCCACTGTCATGGGGGCAATGTTCTCTTTAAGGAAACCTACAAAATTAAAGTGATGGTTAAGCTTCAAAATTACTGTCTAGTATAGTTGCAAATGATTTCCGAGCAGTGGATAGCGTTTTTTCCAAAGTGCTTATTTGGAGTTCTGGCCAGACATCATAAGAAGGTGTACCATTTCAGCAGCTGATACCCAAAAATCCGGTCTCATAGTAGTGCTATCAGCATCACAATGTCATCTCAACCAGGTGGAGTTGTTGCTGTGGGGCCCTATCTTCTTCCTGGAAACTTCAAAGATTACTGTAGGAAAAGGATATGTAGGAAAATCTATTGTTCATTGTAGAAAACGTAAACATTGATATAAACATACATTCAATGAAGAGTACGATATAGATGAAACAGACAAGGAGAAAGTGAAATTTTTCCTAAAGTCTTCCTTCTGTCACATGGCTCCTGGTATGAGACAGAAACTCTAAATATTCCTTTTAACAACATGCTTGGTTTTAGAGAAGTACAGAGCCATTGTCCAGCTCCAAAACTAGTTCTACATATTCATAAAGATACATATAGATATATATTTAAATATATATGTATTAATTAATTACCTAACCTCATCATTCAAATTTTTTTCCTAGATGATCCTTAGTGGATAGTTATTTTTCCTTCTGTCATCATTCAAACATCCAGGGTCTCTTGAATTTTTGAATATGTGCATTTTCCTGTACAGATAAGAGCAGAACCCTGCCCCAACCCTATATGCTTTTTTTACCACCTGTATGGCTGTCACCATTGTGAATGAGCTGTCATTTCTCTTTTTCAAGAGGTTTCTCCTTTCAAACCGAATCTTTATTAATTTTAATGGTATCCACAATTTTTCTTCTCTTGTGGAAATGAGCAAAATCCCTTCCCCAGTGTAGCACATCTCCTGGTTTCTATTGTGAGGTCAACACATCCTTGAAATACACTGGTTGATTCAATTCAGACTTTTTTTTTTCCATTATGCAATGCCTCTCTGCTGCTGTTGTTTCTTTCTCATTAGAGTTAAGAAAATTCAAGGTTAATAAAGCATTATGCAATCTATTTCTGGGGGTATTTTCCGTCCCTTTCTGTTTATTCAGCATATCCTTTATAGTACTATAAAACACCTTTCTATAACTGCCTGACCTGTAGGATTATTTGGTAAACCTGTAATGTGCTTTATATTATAATAAGCAAAAAAACATTTCATTTTCATAGATACATATGCTGGAGCATTGTCTGTCTTTATTTGTGCAGGAATGCCAATGATGACCATAACTTCCAAAAACTACATGATTATTGAATCAGCCTTTTCTGAGCTCAAGGCAGTTGCCCATTGAAAACCTGAGTATGTGTCTATGGTGTGGTGCACATGTTTTAATTTGCCAAATTCTGTAAAGTGGAACACATCCATCTGCCAGATCTAATTCCTTTGGATTACTCCCTGCAGGTAATAGTGTTTGGTTATAGAAGGAGCAAGTAGGACATCTCTTTATAATCTCCTTTGATTGTTGCCATGTAACAGAAAACTCTTTCTTTAAACCTTTGCTATTGACATAATGTTTTTTTTTATGAAATTCTGAGGCCTCCAACACACTTCCAATCAATAATTGATCAATTTCTGCATTACCTTGTGCTAGAAGACCTGGCAGACCCGTATGGGATCAGATGTGTGTTATATACATAGGACAAAGCCTATTCCTGACTATGTCTTGCATCTGTATGAATAATGAAGTCACTTCTGTATCATCTGGTATAAATTCAATGGTTTCAATATGCAAACCAACTCTTTCTGCATATTGTGAATCAGTAACTATATTGAGAGCTTTTTTAAATCTCTTAGCACCATGATAATAACATATAATTCTGCCTTCTGGACAGAATTATAAGGGCTTTGTTCCACCTTACTCAATTCTTCTGATTTGTAACCTGCTTTCCCTGATGTATTTGAATCAGTATAAAATGTATGGGCTCCAGTTATTGGAGCATCACATACAATTTGGGGAAGATTCCATAAAGTTCTCTTTATAAGGTTAAGTCTATCACTTTTGGGATAATTGCTAGTAATTTCTCCTAAAAAATCAGCACAAGCCCTTTGTCAGGGTTCATTGTCTTCCCATAACTTTTTTATTTCATCAGCAGTAAAAGGCACTATATTCTCTGCTGGGTCTATACTTGTTAATTGATAAAATCTCAACTTACCTTTTATAATTAATTCAGAGACCTTTTCCACATAAGTTTTTAATTTTTTACTTAGTTTATGTGGTAAAAAGATCCATTCTAGGGCTGGAGATATGGCTCAGAGGTTAAGAGCACTGGCTACACTTCCAAAGGTCCTGAGTTCAATTCCCAGCAACCACATGGTGGCTCACAACCATCTGTAAATGTACCACATTTTTTTTTTATCCATTCTTCAATTGAGGGGTATCTAGGTTGTTTCCAGTTTCTGGCTATGACAAATAAAGCTGCTATGAACATAGTTGAGCACATGTCCTTGTGGCACGATTGAGCATCTTTTGGGTATATACCCAAAAGTGCTATTACTGGGTCTTGAGGAAGGTTGTTTCCTAATTTTCTGAGAAATCGCCACACTGACATCCATAGGGGTTGTACCAGCTTGCATTTCCA
>PVIU01005519.1:0-104900 GCA_004026605.1 Ondatra zibethicus | reverse complement strand
CCTGGGGATGTCACGACAGCTGGCAGGAGGTAAGCCATCTGAGGTTAGGAGACCCAGTGGCTACCCAGATCTGGGTGGAGCTATCTCAGAGCAGAGGCAATGCCTCTGAGATGACTCAGAGTGACTAGCAGTGTCTTCAAGAGCAGAATAGATCCCCAGAATTGGACCTGGTATCCATTCATCAAATTCTCTAGCAGGTCCCAAGCCTGAATCCCAAACAATGGGTACCCAGAGGGTGGGTGAACACAGCAAAGATAAAATCCACCTAAAACAGAGTGGAGACGGGCTGTCTGTGAGGGAGATTCTTGTCATTTCTAAACCACTGCTAAAGAAAATGTCAGTATTTGGTTCAGTTCCCATCTGGCACCTTCTCGGAGGTAAATGGATTCCAGCAGGTTTTCTCTAAAGCCTCATCAGGAAGCTTCTATAGTTTGGTGTAATTCATCCGGGTTTAGAATTAGCCCAGATTTCCGTAAATTCTCATTTTTTTTTTTTACACAAGGGTGGATGATTGTTGGTTTGAAACATTGAAATGCAAATGATGGGGGAAGCCTGACATATTTGCATGTGTGCCTACTGAGGCTCACACAGTTCTAGGAAGAATCCCGCCACCTGGGGCAGCCGGGAGGAGACAAGGAGGCTACCCTCACAAAGCCTTGGGGATCAGCGCAAAGATTCTCCATGAGCTCAAGACCTTGCAACACAAATCCCAAGCCAAGTCACAAAGCAAAGATTGTGATCTGGCAAGGAGACAAGTAGGCCTCACTTGTCCCTGACACCCACCCAAGGTTTGATGGACCTGTCTTCCTCTTTGCCTTGGGAAGCTCTGGGGAGAGGTCTTTGATTTCGGCCTTCCCCTCCGCCACTCACTCCTTGCCTGGTGCCACAGACATGTTTGCCCACAGGGCTTGTTACTAGCTACTCTGGACTTCAGCTGTGCAAGGAAGGGTGAGCAACAGCCTTGGGCCTCCCAGCCTTGGAGGAGGAGGTAGAGGGATTCGTGTTTCATCTTGCACTCGAGCCAAGATGAACTGGAGAAGAGGGCGTGGTGTGCCCAGCAGAAGGACAGCTGAAACCCTGCTCTCTGCCAACCCAGGCTGTTCTTGTTGGAAAAGGATAGCAGGCCTGCTCTTGTCTGACAGCTGGTGGCTGATGATGTGCTCAGTAACCTTGTCAACCTGCGTAGCTCCTAGGCCTGATCTGTCCCTTTCAGTGGGCAGAGAAATAGTCATGAATATCGGGACCCTAGATGGAGATGCCTTGATTCGATATTATTGGTTCTGTGTTGTCCAGTAAGCAAAGCTTTAGCTCTGGGCTCCAGGTCACCACTCTAGTCACGGGCAGGAGAAGACACGGCTTCTGAGGCCCACACCTTCATGCCTGCTGAGTGGATAACACCACTCCATTCTCAGAATTGAGAAGACCTGAGCATTACTCAATAGGAAAAGGTACAGCGCCTTGCCTTTGAGGATGTCTCAAAGGTGGCTTTCAGTTTACCCAGGACCTAGGAGTTGGCCCAGAGGTCAGCCTAGGTTGGCAGCCATCGGGCCCCTTCCTTGGTCTTCCTCTCCATGTCTCTGTTGGATGCCTTGACTTCCTGCCAGCTCCAGCCAGTCCTGGGAAATCACCATGACTTCCTTGGCATCCTCATTGCCCGGTGGGCATGGTTTGGACTTCCTGAGTGTTGCTCTCTGTGAGGAAAGTCCTGAGGTGCTGTTTGTGTTGGTGGGTTTGGTGTGAAGCAGTGTGCAAACTCTCCATAGCATGCTCTGGGCAGCCCCTCCCCGACTCTTGCTTGCTCTTTCTCTTCCCATACGGTTGGCACAGTTATGACCATAGCTACCTGGCACATGCTTCTTCCGGCCCTCCTGTCCCCTCTGTGTCTAGCCACCCCCAGTTCCTGCTCCATGGCAGACAGTTCCGTCTCCCTTTTTCCAGGTTGTTTCCCCTTGGCCTTCTAGAGCTTGCTTCTGCAAGTCAGCATAGTCATTGTGGGCTCTCTGCTGGGACAAAGCCCTGGCCCAGCTAGCCATGGCAGAAGGAGGAGCTGAGAGAGACGTGGTTGCTTTGGCCAACTGTTCAGCAGATGTTACAGGAGGCCCCTCATCCCCAGCAGGCAGGGGTGGGAGGGAATGATTGACATCTCCACCCACAGGCTGGGGACTGAACCTTCACTCCATAAAAGGGAGGTGCCTGCTCCGAAGACCAGAGGGAAGGTCTGATCCGAACAGTACTCTCTCATGTTTTATCAGAAGGTATGACTTGTTCAGGTTCTCTGAATTGACAGGGACCAGTGCCAACCTCACAGAGTCCCTGGGTCCACACACTGTGCCATTTGTGCTTTCTACACTGGTGATGATATTTGCCAAGATGTTTGTGTCCCTGGGAACAATCAGATCATTCTAGAACTAATCAGAAGTGCTACATTCTTTTATAAACTCTTGAACAGGTGAGCACGCTGCCCGGAGTTTCCTTAGGGGCACAGGGATCCCAAGAAGGGAGTTCTTGGGTTACAAATACCTCTGCTCAATGAGGAAGGCTCTCTCTCTCTCTCTCTCTCTCTCTCTCTCTCTCTCTCTCTCTCTCTCTCCTCTCTCCCCTAGCAGTGTCTAGCAGGGGCTTCCAGTGCAGTGTAGCCAGGGGAGGCACTATCCAGAGGTTCTTCTGATGCAAAACTACATGGCACAGCAAGCAGGAGCTGGGGAGATGAGCACAGGTGGGGTGGGGGAGAGGGAGGGAGAAGCAGGAGAAACAGGGAGAGGGGGGAATGAGTGAATGAGAAAGAATATGCTGGTGCTCAGCTTGCTCTCTCTCTCTCTCTCTCTCTCTCTCTCTCTCTCTCTCTCTCTCTCTCTCTGTTTTTCCGAGACAGGGTTTTTCTGTAGCTTTAGAGTCTGTCCTGGAACTTGCTTTAGTCAACCAGGCTGGCCTCGAACTCACAGAGATCTAACTGCCTCTGTCTCCCGAGTGCTGGGACCCCAGCTAATGGAATGGTGAGCCCCAACTTCAGGGTGGGCCTTCCCTCCTTTGTTTAATCTCTCTGAAAATTCCACAGACACACCCAGAGGTGTTTCCACTGGAGATTCTAAATCCAGCTAAGCTGGCACTTAAGATTGAGGATAACACATGGTTATGACACATCACAGCCTGTGATGACCGCCTATGTTGTGGATTTGGGAAACTGATCCTGAGGAAAGCCCGGTTCACAGCAGCCTGTCTGCATTCCTTGTCCTTGAGGCAGGCCGGAAGGGTGCCCACTGCACAGATAAGGAGCTGGTGGTGGTCTGGTGTCAAATATAGAAAACACTCAGCATACACCCCCAGTCCTATGGTACCAGGACCCTGTCTGTTTTTTGGAGAGGGAGGGGTAAGAGAAATCAGCAAAACAGACCCCACGAGCACAACTCTGCAGTCAGTGGGCAGAAATTCCCCAGAGGGCCTATCTGCCCTGAGGGAGGGGTCCTGTTGTCCCCCAGCCTTCTGGGCTCCAGTTGCTCATCCCTCCCAGAGAGGTGCCTGGGGAGAAGAAAGTGAGAAGCCAGTGGGCACTGGTGGGAGGGTGGGGTGCACCGGCAGATCTCAGCCCTGTACGTTATCCCAGCCTCGGGAGACGAGAGCTTATCCTTCTGGAACTTGAGCGGCCATGCTGTGCATATTTCAGAAAAGGAATCCAGAAGCAGATAAATATAGACAGTTGAAAAGAGGATTTGATTTTGTAAAAGTTGTTCTTGGACACCGTGTGTGTGTGTGTGTGTGTGTGTGTGTGTGCGTGCGCGAGCGCGTGTGTGTGTGAGTGCACGTATGTGTGTGTCTATGTGTGTGCATCTATGTGTGTCTCTGTGTGTGTATGTGTGTGTGTCTCTGTGTGTATGTGTGTGTCTGTGTGTGTGCATCTGTGTGTGTGCATCTGTGTCTCTGTGTGTGTGTCTGTGTGTGTGTCTGTGTGTGTGCGCGTGTGTGTATGTGAGTACACGTATGTATGTGTCTATGTGTGTGCATCTATGTGTGTCTCTGTGTGTGTGTATGTGTGTCTCTGTGTGTGTGCATCTGTGTCTCTGTGTGTGTGTCTGTGTGTGTGTATGTATGTGTGTGTGTGTGTGCGCGCGCATATGGAGACCAGAGGTTGACATTTCATGTCTTCCTCAGTCACCCTTCACCTTATTATTATTTTTTTGAGGCCGTGTTTCTCACGGAACTGGAACCTTGCCCCCGTCTCCACTCTCCAGCACTGGTGCCTGAGACACAACACTGCTGCGCCTGGCTGCTTATGTCAACCCAGTTTCTCATGCTTGTGCGGCAGACACGCTTTGCACGCTAAGCCATGTTCCCAGCTCCAGTTGTAGTCTTGAAGAAGACGGTCCTATTTGACACAGGTCTTCCTCTACACCCTTGTCAGTTTCTCTCCTGCTTCTCAGGAAAACCCATGGACAGAGTCTTGTTTATGTACATGGGAAATCTTTGGCGCTATACAGTGGGTGGCCAACATGCCTCGCTGGTACCCTTTCCAACTCCTGGCTGCCTTTTTGCAACAAACTGCCTGTGGGGCCTGTCTCCTGTCTCACAGCTGACTGCGGCTGTGGTTTGAGTGAAGGTCACTTGAGTTGGTGAGAGAACAGGCACACGCCATCATTTCTCTGAGAACGTTTGAAGATGGAGGTGTCGTAGAACACTGTCCCCTGATTGTAACAGCCATCTTCCTCAGAGTGGCTGGGACTACTTATAAGAGACCCTCAAGATTGGACTTGCTGACCTTTCCTCATTGAAGAAGGGGTTGGGGAAGGTCACCGGACCCTCACTTGGGTTTTCAGCCAGCCCCTCCCGTGTTCATTCCTAGCTGAACCTAATCCTGGCCTGGCTGCTCAGGGTCTTGGGAGGTGCTAGAGATTACAGAGCTTGGAAAGCTGAGTAAAGCCAGGGGTGGAGGGTGGGGGTGGGTCAGGTGGGGGTCTGGGAGGGGGCAACACGAACAGGAACAGGACGGGAAACAGACACAACTCCCCCTTTGCAGCTATGAGGAAGTTGTCACCCATGCAGGAGTGAGCCCTCCGTGCTGTTGCTGTTAGAGTCACCCTGTAAGTAACCTCAATAAACTCCTGGCTGAGTCTGAACAACTTGGTTCGCCAAGTTAGACTTGGGGGGCATCAATCCTTTGCTCATTGTTTGTGAGCTACCTTGGGGGAGACGTGTTTGTTTCTGTCTCCCCAGGAAAGTTAAAGGAACATGGGGCTTCAAGAGTGGATGCTCAACAGGAAAGCTCTCTGGGGATTCTTGGAGGACGCTTAGACCACTGCCCTTTCTGCACTGAGTTCAGGAAGACCAGCCATTCCTTGTCAAGCGACTTGTAGGTAATCCGCATTGTGAATGACCTCCTTGCTTTGGATGGGACTGTGAAAGTTACAGCCTTATCTCGGCCTCCTGCCAGAGATGGGGACTGTCGGCTGAGGCTGTGTTTTGGCACCAGCTCTCCACTCCATTCCGTTTGGAGAAAACGGAAGAAGAAAAGCCTGGCTTTTTATGGACAGCATCCAATTGTCCAGACGCACTCAACCATATGACTGTGGAAACATTTGAGGTTGTGTTCAAAACAAGGAGAGCTGTCATGTTGTGGATCTGGGCACATGGCTTAGAGGTAATGGACCCGGTGGCCTGTCAGGTCGCAGTCAGGGGACACAAGCTCTCCAGGGACATGTATGTCACTGTATACTATTTTTGACTGAGGGATGTAATTTCTACTGTTATTATTTCTGCAAGCTTAAGATCTCTCAGAGCTGGACTGTACAGTTCTGGAAGACCCCGGAGCTGCCCCTCGCTGTGGCCAACATGTGGCAATCAATGTGGATGGTGCGTTGGTGTTCTAGGAGGACCAGGGGCCTGGTAGAGGATGGAAGAGACACACTGCACACAGGGACTTCTATTTATTTTCATTTTTAAAATAAAACACTCATTTATTTATTTGTGTGCGTGTGCGTGTATGTGTTTGTGTGTCTGTAACCATATGCCATAGCATGTGTGTGGAGGTCAAAGAACTTGTAAGAGTCAGTTCTCTCCTTCTGCCATCTGGGTCTCAGGATCGAACTCAGGTCATCAGACTTGGTGACAGGCAGGTGTCTTTTCCTGCCATCTTGCTGGCCCCTATTTATTTCTTTTAACAAAATCATCCCTGCTTGAATAGTACTAATTACTCCTTGTTTTTACCATGCAGAGTTTAGTAAAAGGAAGCATTCATGGAAAAATCCCGATTTTCCTCGGCCTGGGCTCAGCCATCCCAGTACTAATTGCTGGCCAGGAAGAGCCCGAAATAGCAAGACTACCAGTCCCTGCCTTGGCCTGGAGCCAGATTCCCAGTGAGAAAGCAGGAGGGAAGGGAGAGAAGACCCAGGAACAGCCAAGCTTTTTCTACCGGCCTCGATGTCTGCAGAGTCAGGCATTACCACCTGTCCCCAGTGTCTCTCTTTAATTACTGTGAGGCTGCTCTGTGGTTGTCACCAATGATGCCACCACTGCTGTTATCTGCCTAGTCGGTCCTGATGGAGGCTCGAGGAAGGGAGCCATTCCCAGGCAGCTGTGGCTTCGCCCTCGGCTGGCAGCATCCTCACCCCAGGATGCTGCTGCACCAAGGACTTCTGCTTTGCAATAAACTGCAGGCGAGGGCATCGAGGCACAGGAGGAGCCCTGTGTCTTTGGTGTCTTGGAGAAGATGCCACTCTGGGAGGCAGCCCTGGATGGATGAGGCATCAGCTGGAGCCGGTTCCCCAGCAAGGATGCTGACGCTGGTTAATAACTACAGGATCCCAGCGGATGGCACCATCTGCAGCTGAGCTGACGAATGGAAGCCTGAGCGGTGGTGGCAGGGGCGAGAGAACGTTCTGGAAACAGGACTGCTGGGCATGCAAACTTGAAGGGACTAGGCTTTTCTTTTTCTTTTCTTTAATCTGCACCTCTCTCGAAGCCATGCTATTCCAACCAACTCCGCATGGCTGTGGCAGGTGATGTTTCGGGGGACACAGCAGGACAGACTGTTGTCGATGGGACTGGGACTGTGGAATTTCATTTCCAGTTTAGCCTGAAATGGCAAAGCTGTATGAGTTTGGAAGAGGCTTCATAAATTTCTGGACTTTGGGAGCGTGGGAGGGGTTGTTTGTTTTCATTTTCAATTATTTACAGAATTAAGGCAGCAATATCGGTCCATCAAGATTTTTAGATTAACGTAAGACGTTATGTGTGAAGTCATCTTTCCCGTTTGTTTAAAGCAGTAAGGTTTCCACCCTAAGGCAAAACAGGGCAATGGTGTCTTAGCTGGGAGCAGGGAGGACTGTGTGCCTTGGAGCAATAACAAATGCAGCAGGCTTCTTACGAGGCTCTCGGATGCTGCTTGAGTTTTCCTCTAACCTCTTGCCTCCCTACTGAAAGTTTCCCCGTCTTTCTCTGGAGGCTAACTTCCTCCACAGATCAGCTCTTGATTCTCAAGTCAAAGGACAGCCCTCAGCTCTCCCACTCATTCCAAAGCCCTTGTGTGTGTGGGGGGGGTGGCACCAGGCACCCTGGCAGTGGTGTTCCTGCTATAACCTGCCTCTGTTATACCTTCTCCTGATCAGGACCTTTGGGGTCTAGTCCATCAAGAAGCCAAATGCCCCTCCCACTGGAGTGCAAACCTCTATTCTTCCCTGATTGCTTTTCAGAGTAGAGATTTGTTCCTGGCTCTTACTTGGGGGTCGATCCATTAAACTGAGATTGGAGTGTAGCTCAGAAGGGTAGCAGTTCTTAGAGGCCAAAGTCCAAAAGCACAGTAGCCAGCCATCTCTCTGGGGACCATGCCAAGGGTGCTAGTCTAATCATCACCTAGGCTTCATGTCCAGTGTTCCCTCTGTAAGCCCTGAGCAGACTCTGCAACCATCACTTAGCTTCTGGGACTTAGCTTCTCACTTCTGCCAGGTACTTCTTGCTCAGAATGTATTTGGGTGAGGGTTGGTCACCTGATCAAGAGTGAGCCAATCAGACATTTCCCTTGAGAACCAGGGCAAGAGAAGAATCTTGTCCTGTAGACAAAACCCAATTCTTGTATTCACCCTGCAGAGGCCTCGCGAAGGGCATGGTAGCACCGCCACTCTTACTACCCAGCTCCCCAACGCGCCCACTGAATTCCTGCCCTTTTAGCCTTGATAGACAACAAGAAATGGGCCCAGTGCCCAGAAGAGGCGAGGTACTGTCTTTGACACCTGTCCAACAAGACATGGCCTGGAGTAGGAACTGATCATTTTGGGCACCTGTCCTCATCCCACCTCCCCACCTGGATCAAAAGCTGTCCACAGAAGACCATCTGGACCCTGAATTTCCATGACCACTGAAACAGGAGAGGAAGGGACATACAAGAAAAAGAAAGGCTCAGAAAGGAATTGTAGCAGGAGGCACGGGCCTGCTTTTGGTCCCGGTGGCCGCCCAGCTCCCGCCGTCCGGTGCCTGGCTAGCTTATACCCGAAACAATTACACAGAAACTGTATCCATTGAAATACTGCCTGGCCCGTTACCTCTAGCCTCTTACTGGCTAACTCTCACATATTTGTTTAACCCATTTCTAATAATCTGTGTGTCGCCACGAGTCGTGGCTTACCGGGAAAGATTCAGCGTGTCTGATCTGGGTGCTTCATAGTGGGCGGCTCTCTCTCTGACCCTGTCCCCTTCCCAGCATTTTGTTCTCTTTTCCCCGTCTAAGTCCTGCCCTATCAAAAGGCCAAGGCAGTTTTTTTTTTTTAATTAACCAATGAAAGCAACCCAAATACAGAAGGATCCTCCTACACCAAGGAATAGCCAGCAACTTTGGAGAAAGTGGCAGTTGGACTCAGCTAACATAAGGGACAGTAAGGCTACAGAGAGACTATGGAGTGACCACTGCACCAGGCTGCTGGCACAGGATGGCTCTGTCATACCTCAGGGGTCTGTAGGATGGCTGATGGTTCTAATGATGTCAGGCCAACCCTGTGCCTTCTCTTTCCCAAATAGTCATTTTGTATACTCTAAGCCAGAGTACTTCTTCTACAGCTGGATTTCATAACTGCTTTGACCCTTGACATGGCAGCAGTGTGTGCTATCCCAGCACTGGGAAGGCAGACGATAGATTCCTGGGGCCCACTGCCCAGCCAGCATAACCTAATGTAGTGGCATTTCAATTGCATTTTAATAAATAAAGCTTGCCTGGGGATCAGGAAAGTAAAAGAGTCACACTGGCCAGCCTTACAGACCAGGCATTGATAACACACACCTCTAATCCCAGTAAGCCACACTAGCTGTCACAGAAACCAGGTGGTGCACGCCTTAAATCCCAGCCCTGGAGAGGACTGTAAGACGGGAGGAGACAGCTCTCAGACACAGTCTCATTCTGAGATTCCTGGAGGCAGGATCACAATTTCAGACTGAGGTTGAGGTAAGAGCCTATGGCTGGCTGTTTCGATTTTCCAATCTTAGGTTGAACTCCAGTTTCTCTCTTTGAGTTTTTATTAATCATGCTTCAACCTAACCAATGAACTGCAGGTTAATGAGAGGCTCTGCCTCCGAAAGAAGAGGAAACCACACTGAAGAGGACAGCCAAGGTCATCCTCTGGCTACCACATGCATGCAAACACACCTCCACAGTCACCCATACAACATGAACATGGAACACACACAAGGCAAAAACAAAATCTGACCACATCACAGCCACAGGGTTGTATACACCAGAATACAGATGGCAAAGTGGAATTCAAGCATGTTTTATCTTCAAGGCTCACAGGGGTACAAGGAATGTGGACGCCATGATGGTGAGGAACAGCACAGCCGAGTTCAGCCCTGTGTGGGTGAAGAGTTCCCTAGAGAGAGAAAGCACAGGCCGAGTGAGAACCAGACAGGAAGCACAACCTAGGCGAGCATTGCTTCAGAATGAAGAGGTTCAGTTGGCTGAGGACCCCAAGATCGACTTCAGGGCTTGGAACAATGCAGGGTCAAGCACTACACTGAAAAAAAAGCCCCAATTTAAATGAAGCCAAGAGACTCACAACTCACAATTAATCCTTACATGGATATAATCCCAAGATCTAGAGTTCAAGGCTAACGTGAGACACTGGCAAGACCCAGTCTCACAAAAAATCAAAAATGATCTGGAGTTAAAAGAAAGCAGGTTTGTCGCCTGTACAACAAGCCCCAGGAGCCCTCCTGCCTCTGTCTCCCCCAGTGCAAGTGTGTGCTACCACATCACACACACACACACACACACACACACACACCCCACATTTAGCATGGGTGCTGGTGATCGGAGTTCAGGGCCTCATGCTTACAAAACAAACACATCACCAATGAAACAGCTCTCCAGCTTCTGCAGGGGCGAACTTTGCGCCGCTTCCTTCAGGCTCAGCTGCCAATGCTCTAAAAGCTTGGGTTCACATTTAGAGGCCACATCCACACGTCCAGCCCCAGTTCTCTTACACACTCAGTTCTTTCTGTACCAAGAGCATGCTTCTACATGCTGTGTGGACACTTGCTCATATTGCCAGACTCCGTCCACATTCCCCAGACCCGGAGGTGAGCATACAAGCAAGCGCCTGATGAGGGTGACATTTCTAGGCATTAAGTCTAGAGAGTCCCCAGATCATCAGTTTTCAACCTGCGGGTCATAACCCCTTTGGAGGTCAGACAATCCTTTCACAGGGGTTGCCTAAGACCATCAGAAAACACAGGTATTTACAGTATGATTCATAACAGTAGCAAAATTATAGTTATGAGGTAGCAATAAGATAATTTTTTGGTCGGGGTCAGCACAGCACGAGGAACTGTATTAAAGGGCCGCAGTGTTAGGAGGGTTGAGAACCACGGCCTTAAATGAAGCCCCAAGGCTATCTATGCAGGGACTGCCAGATCCTAGTGGTGGGGTGGTTGGGGGCAGGGTCCAGGGGTCCAGGCACCAGTTCTATAGCAGGAGGCTCTGCTGGAGAACAGCCTGTGGCCTGAGAACATTTGCTCATAACATATCAAAGAAAACAACATGCTGGAACTGCATATATGCATGCATACACAGACACCTAGACACACAGACACAAACACACACATATGACATACACACACACGACATACACACATGACACTCACATATACATGACACACAGAGACACAAACACACGTATGACATACACACATATGACATACACACATGACACACACGTATGCATGACAGACACATAGACATATAGACACACAGACACACACAACACGACACACATGTACACATGACACACACAGACACATAGACGTACAGACACACAGACATACACAATGGCATACACATTACACACAGACACACATACATATGACACACAGATACACATGACACAAAGACTTACACATGGGCACACACAGAGACACACACACCCAGACATGCACACACACACATCACATACACACATAGACACAGACACACATGATACACAGATATACACACAGACACACACACGATACACACCCCCAGATATACATGCGCACACCACAGACACACACACACATATGACACACACACAGTCACACACACACAGACACACACATGACACACAGACATATACATACGCAGACACACACACACACACACACACACACACACCCCACAAGGTAAACAAGAAACGTATGAGTTTCTAAAGAAAGAGGCGTTACATACAGAAGGCTGGCATTCTCCAAGGCCACACTACATGTAGTGAGGCAAGAGACTGGGACGAAGAAGAAGCTGAGGTCCCTTATCACGGATATCTAGACCTGCTCCTGGTCTCAGACCCATCATCACTTTGGCCCTTGGCATTGGTGTAGCACAGGACCCCTGCAGCAACAGTGGGAGCTGCAGAAAGCACGGGACTCCAGCTACCCCCACAGCCCCTAGGATTTCTAAGCTACTCTCCCCATTCAAATTTTGAGCCAAGTGCTATTTTTTTTCTGCCCGTAACATGAAACAGGAATAATGAATTGTTTGGTGCCAGGAACACAAAATAAAGAAGGACAATGGAGGAGAAAATAGCCCTGCTGTGATTTATGGGACAACCCAGTGCCTGTCTCCTTCCCACGCTCTCCCAACCTTTAGGCTCTCCCTGAACACTCATTCCACTTAGTTCACTTTACTTTCCAAAGTTCGTTTTAGAATAATTATCTTTCCCTCCCACAGCATAGCCCCTGGCATGTGCGCCTGTCTGTGCCCGTGTGCAGGCCGGAGGCTGGCGTTAGGATGGCTTCTTCAGTTCTCTCCATCACACTCTGAAGCAAGGTCTCTCACTAAACTTGGAGCTTACCGATGGGCTATACTCGCTGGACAATGCACTCCTAGGATCTGCCTGTCTCCACCCTTCCCCCAGCCCAGGTTTTTATGTGGGTGCCGGGGACCCGCACGCGGGTCCTCATGCTTCGCTAGCTGAACCATCTCCCCAGCCCCATGGCATGCTCTTAGCAAGCTCACAGTGACCCATACAACCAACAGTCTGTAGCATTCTTGTTAGTGTACGTGTTCTTGTTCTTATTATCAAAACTAATTAAACAGGGTTGATTTTCAATCACTCATTGTTTTTAACTACTATTTGCTGGAAGTGATTTCTCCCAGCAGAACCACTGAGTACCCACTGTCTGGAGGGGCTGGTGACCTGGTAGTAGATACAGGGAAAAACACGTGGCTTGCTAGCCCAGAGCTGAGACTCGGGCAGCGTGCTGACAGGAGGTGGTGTGCTCTCTGTGGGGAGGAAAGGCAGGAAGGATGACAGAGCGGAGCAACAACTGCTTCTACAGACTTCTGAAATGAATGAGTCCACAGGCTGAGAGCAGAGGAAAGGGCTTTGCTGTGGGCCGAGGCAAGGCCGTGAGACGGGACAGGATGGGGGAGCACTGAAGGATGTTGTGCAGGCTCATGGGCATGCAAGGGTGATTGGAGTTGGTCGGCTAAGCCAAGAACAGGTGAGAGGAGGGAGCAGGCATGAAAACTCCAACCCACACCAGACAGGCAACTGACAAAGTAAGGGTTCTACCAACGGCCAACTTAGGGAACCACTGACTTTACCGGGGCCGCTGGCAGGAGCCTGGGTGGCTCAGAGGTAGCTACCTCACCGGAAGGCCCACCCCAGTCTAAGTGAAAACTTCCTGTGGCTTCTGCATGGTCACTGAATGTGAAAGAACAGCTCTGGCTGAGGATAAAGGTGAGGAAATGAAGTTAGAGGCCCAGGATGAAGCAAAGACCCAAGCAGAGGCCAAGACAGTGTGTGGTTGGGACATTAGGACCCAGAAGGACCCACTTACATATCGGGCCATAAACTTAACTAGATACCATTTGTCCAGTTACTCAGGTATCCACAGACTATATCTGGCTTCAGCTGGTTTTTATCAAGGATTTTGCACCAGAAGACAGGATGGCTGAGGGCCTGTGTTGGTGTGTGAGGTGTAGGAGTGGTCAAAGAAAAAGATGAAGGCTGTAATGTTTAGTCTTAACTCTCAGCTTGGTCGGATCCAGAATCAACTAAGAGGCGCTCCCCTGGGCAGGCCTGTGAGGGTGTTTTCAGGAGGGACTAGCTCGGCCACCCTCCAGACGCTGCCCTCTTTACAGACCAGACGTGGTGAGGAGACACTTGTATGTGGAAGAGACAGCAAGGGCAGGGAGGACCATGGCTCTTTTAGAACTTGTGTTCAGGGACAACCAGAGTGCCTCCAGTTCCCCACAGGCTGAACAGACAGGGAGGCAAAGGCCAAGGGGCCATGCTTGGCTAGGTCTGGGAGCAGTCAGAAGGTTCCAGGCTTTCCGCCAGGGGTGCTTCAATCACCACACATCTCAACAGGAAAGAGGCAAGACATGCTGCTACAGGCCCAGGAACTGGGGCGCCCTGCCTGACACCCACAGATGCTCCTAGCCACACCGCTCAGGTCTCACGGGCACTGCTGCTTGTCTGCCCAATGAACAGCAACGAATTAAAAACAAAAGATGAATGCTGTTGGCTCGGTGTATTATGTACTCCACTTCCATGCAAAGCCAGCAGGTAGTAAATCAGCCCCAAACCATATTTAATGGCACCTAGTAAAAGCCAATTTACTCACCTGCCAACCGTGAAGAAGCCAATTGCTTTGTCAGAGGTGGGAGCCCCATTCAGTGCAGACTGCGGGGGCTGTTCCAGACGTAAGAATACATTTTCCTGATTTAGATCAGGATGATAGATATAAAAAAAAACGAGCCAAAATAAAAAAAAAAGTAATAACCCTGCCCAGGAACAACATGCCCGTGGTTAACAGCAGCAGGTGCTGGTCTTTGTCATCTAAGATCCAGTCGTCCTGGGAGCTGGCAGCCTTCTGGAATTTTTAACCAGAGCCCTCACAGGGCAGGGAGAGGAGGTGGATAAAGACAGACTCCTAAGGAAACTACAGCCGTCCTTCCTGGCTGTTTACACAAGTTCTTCGTGTCAGTCTCAGGAAGTTGGGAGCTGGTAACATCTTACTGTGTGGTGCTTGTACTTCTGGGTTTCCAGAGAAACCTTTTACCTTGTGACTTCTGTGCTGACCTGAAGGAAATGATGGGAATTCTCCCATCCCTCTGCAGTCTTTCTAGCATTTTCTTCAACTTCACCCTCTATTGTCAACAAGTTACTGTTCCTCAGAAAATTCCCCATTTCTGGCTGCCTCTTTGTCTGATCCGGGAAGCTGATTGCAGGAAGGCAGCAAAGCTTGCTGCTTGCTGGTAACAGAACTTCTGCATCCTAGCCGGCTCTGCTTTCCCTTCTGTTGCTATGACCAAGGCCTTGGGTCAAAGCAACTGAGGAAGGAAAGGGTTTGTTTGCCTTCTATTTCTAGGTCCCAGCCCATCATCGAGGAGAGTCAGAACAGGAACTCGAGCAGGAACTATGAAAGGACACGACTTAGCGGCTTTCCTCAGAGGCTCCTGATTTCGGACACAGCCCTGAACAATCTCTCTAGGGAATGGTGCCGCCCACAGTGGGCTGGACCTGCCTACATCAATGAACAATCAAGAAAACCTTCTAACAGCCGTGCCCACGAGGCAATCTGAGTTGAGCAATCCCTCATCGGAGATTCCCCTTCCCAGGTGGCTCTAAGCTAGGTCAAGCTGTTAATTAAAGCTAACGCAAAAACATCTTTCCCATATTGTCCTTTGATCTGTGCACATCAGTTGTTCCGGGGGAGATGGAATGCTTCCTACTTCTGATCTGAGCAGTGCAGCTGGAATAACTTAAAGGCCTTGTACCTCAGACTGGGAAGATGGCTCAGACAGTAAGTGCTTGCCACACACACATACACACACACACACACACACACACACACGCCCACACACACACCCACAAGGACCTAAGTTCCTCCAGAACCTGCATAAAAGTTGGGTGTGGTGTTGCACACTCGGTGTTAGCGCTGGGGAGGTGAAGACACACGGATCTCTGGGGCAGCTGACTAGCCATTATTGCGAGAGGTACTCCAAGAGTTACAAACTCTCTTTATTATGGGGAGACAAAGGAAACGGGATTCAAAAGGAACACACAGACTCATTGAACACCATCAGGGTAGAAACCACAGTGTCCCACCGCTCTACCCAGGGGAGATGTGAATAAGTTTGCTTCTGCTCTGACCTCCCAAGAGAGTGAGCATGTTTCTTCTCTCCACTTGAAAGGACCGGTACCCCAAAAGTTATTGACTGAATGAGTTCCCACAATAAGTCATTCTAGCTCAATTGACAAACTCCAAATGAACAAGAGACCCTGTCTTAAAAAAGCAAAAACAAAAAACCCAAAAAAACAAAATAAAAAAACATAATTGATGTCCTCTTGCTTCTCCACATATGTGCACACACATGTATGTGCACCTACACACATCTATGAAACGTACACACACACACAAATGCACACACCACTCTGCATCTCCAAGACTATGACCTTGAAAGCCTGCCCATGAAAGAATCCAAAACCTAAGACATAGTGAACAAGGAACTTGGGCACAGCCTTCAGTTTCAAGGGTAGAGTATGGCTGGGTGTCCACACTGTTGCCTGCAGCCTGCCAATTTATGTCAAAGCTAAACCCAAGCCTATGCCTGCCAGCAGATAGCAACAACTCATGATCAATTTGCAGTTCAGAGTTCCACGTATTTGTTGATTGTATGCGAGGCTCGCTTCTTCAGCTGACCTGAGACTCTTTAGAAGTTGTTCACAGTCATAAACAAGAGGGCGCGGGGTGTGCGGGTCTCGCCATTTATAGTAAAAGTTGTGGTTAACTCAGTATTTTGACAGACACAGTTCTCCACAGGAAATAGTTGAGCATGGTATTTCTTAAATCAGTCTGGGATGATACATTCTCAGGGGTCTTTAAAATGTTTATTATATTAGCCAGGTGGTGGTGGCGCACACCTTTAATCCCAGCACTCAGGAGGCAGAGGCAGGTGGACCTCTGTGAGTTTGAAGCCAGCATGGTTTACAGAGTGAGTTCTAGGACAAACTCCAAAGCAATACAAAGAAACCCTGTCTTGAAAAACAAAAAAAAAGTTTATTTCGTTAGCTAGTTAATTAATTAATTTGTGTTTGTGCATATACAGGATGTGTACTTTAGTGTATGTATAGAAGTCAGAGGAAAACTCGTAGAAGCCAGTGGACAATGCATGGAAGCCAGTGGACAATGCGTGGAAACCAGTTCTCTTTCTCCACCACGTGGGTCCCAGGTCGAACTCAAGTCATCGGGTTTGACAGCCAGCAACATCTCGGCCCCCTTTCTTGGGGTCTTAATGCACGAGATTACATTTTTTTGAAAGAGATATATTTATTTTTATATGTATGGATGTTTTGCCTTTGTGTATATCTATACACCACATGCATGCAGTGCCTAGCAAGGCTACAACAGGGCATTGGATGTTCTGAAACTGGAGTTACAGTGAGTTGTCCTCTATGGGGTGCTGGGAACTGAACCTGGGTCTCTGCAAGAACAGCAAGTGTTCTTCACCGCTGAACCCTCTCTCCAGCACCCAAGGGTTGGTGGCTCTTGACTGCCTCACCGTCCTGCTCTTCCAAGGGGCATACCTTCATTTCCAACATAGCACTGCTCAAATCGGCCTACACAGAAATCAGGACACACACGCACGCACACACACACTCACACACGCGCGCGCGGGGTACATATTCAAGAATTTGAGAAGGTTTACTGGTTACTTTCCTCTAAATACACCTGTACACCCCTTGAATTCTCATAAGCACCAATGCTGGAGCATCCCAAGTTAGTGTTCAAAGTCAGACAGGGCTCCCTGCGGTCAGGTGATGTGAGGGAAATTTTTTACCTCCCTCTGTTGCCATACCGCATGTGTCCTTGGGGCCCAGGGACACTCCTGTCTGCCCCTCTGTAGTGCTTAAGAGGCAGCCACCAGCACACCTGCCTTTTTATCCGGCTGCTGAGTATGGTGCTCAGGAACTTCCATGGCCAGCGCTTAACCGACTGAGCCATCTCTCCAGCCCTTAACTCTGGTTTATTTTGTTCAGCAAAAAACCATTCTACCATGTGATCTTGGGATTCCTCCCAACCTCTCTTCATCTCTTTAAGCTATAGTAAGCAAACCCTGCCATAGTGACGGTCGCGTGAAGAACCCAATACTTAGGTGAACTTGATCTGCTGTGCTTGCCTCCAGTGGAGTAACTGAGATCGTGTTGGCTCGTTAGGCCAGGCCCTACAATAGTGTGTTTGCCTCGGGCCCCATGTTAATTGAGAAACAGGAACTAATGAGGCTTTCCAGAAGTTGGGTTGGTACCAGATCATCATATTTGGCCGTGGAATGTTTAGTCCTCTTGCGGACACCTGCTTCATGTAATTTACCGTCTTGTGGGATTCTTTAATGGCCCCTTTCTAAGAGATGAGTAATGCCCCAGCATATTGCTTCAGGAAAAAAAAATAAGTCACAGCTGGGTGAGATGCTTAGCAACTTTTTCTGCAATGAAGAGATTTGCCAAACTCAGCAATCCGAAGCAGTGGAAATCCATCATTATGTTCGCAAGGCGCCTGGGTACCAACTAGCCTGAGGAATCTCCTTCTACAGGTAAGGGAGTAACCTTTATTAAAGATCTGGGAAGACATTGCTGAGAGTTTGCCAAGCCCTCCACACTGGGCACTCTCAGATGTCAGGGCAAGCTCTTGCACAGGGTACAGATGCGTGCGTGTGTGTGTGCGTGCGTGTGTGTTGGCTCAGTCCATAAAGTGTGTGTACCTGAGCATGGTGTGTACCTGAGTATGATGTGTACTTATAATCCCAGCATCAGGAAGGCAAAGCCAGGCAGATCCCTGGGGCTCACTGGCCAGCCACCCTAGCCAAATCAATAGGTTCTAGGTTCACTTAGAGACTCTGTCTCCAAAAATGAGGTGAGGGCTGAAGAGATGGCTCCTTGTTAAAGCAGCTCTTGCAGATGACCTGAATTCAGTTCCCCAGCATCCATGCTGTGACTACAGCTCCAGGGCATCTAAGACTCTTCCCTGGCCTCTGAGAGTATTTGCACATATATGAAATATAAAGACACACACACACACACATGCATGAAAATAAATAAAAGAAATCTTTAAAATTTAAGGTAGAAGCCAGGTAGTGGTGATGCATGCCTTTAATCCCAACACTTGGGGGGCAGAGGTAGGTGGATCTCTGTGATTTTGAGGTTAATGTGAATCTACAAAAGCTAGTTCCAGGACAGGCTCCAAAGCTACAGAGAAATTTAAGGTGATTTTGAAAAAACCTTAAGTGATTGACCAAAAGATACCTGGTACTGACCTCTATTTTCCCCTTCCCTGCTCCACACCAGAGATTCTAATTTTGATATAATGTTCTAACAGTGAAAAGCTGGAGGTGCCCCAAGAGCCTGTTGCTGGGGGAGTCACATGAACCATAGGTTTCCACCGTGAAACAGTTCATGGTTGTTAAACTAATAAACCCTGGACTGGGTGTGGGGGTACATGACTTTAATCCTGGCACTTGGGAGACAGAATGGATATCTGAGTTCAAGACTAGCCTGGTCTAGATGGTGAGTTCCAGGACAGCCAGAATTGTAAAACCCATCTCAAACAAATGGGGGCGGGTTCATGTGTGTGTACTTGTGGACTTGTACATGTATGTGCATGAACGAGAAACCAAAGGAGAACTTCAGATGTTATCCTCAGGTTTTGTTTTCTTCTCTGATGGAGAGAGACAGGGTCTTTTGTTGGCTTGGAGTTTGCCAAGCAGGCTAAGTCAACTGGCCAGTGAGCCCTGGGGATCTGTGCCGCCTCTGGCTGGGGCTGACTGGTAGAAGGAAGACAGCCAGCTGCCATTTTAGCCCTCTGTGATAGTGAGCTTCAGCTGCCAAGCTGACACAACCTAGAATCACTGGGAAGAGAGTCTTAATCAAGGAGCTGTCTAGATCAGATTGGCCTGTGGGCACTTCTGTGGGTATTTACATTGATTATTAATTGATGCAGGAAGACCCAGACCACTATGGGTGGCACCCTTCCTAAGCAAGGGGACCCGAACTGTGTAAGAGTGGAGGAAGCAGACTGAGCACAGATAAACAGGCAAACAAGTGACCATGCATGTGTTAATCTCTCTATGCTTGACTGCCGATGTGATGTCAATAGTTGTTTTAAGCTTCTGTCATTGATAATGAACAATAACCTGAAATTGTAACTCCACGTTGGGCGCCATTTTGTTGAGGGAGGCTGCTTGTTCGTTCCTAGCTGCCCTGACTGGAAATAATCATACAGAAACTATATTAGTTATAACACTGCTTGGTCTACTAGCTCAGGCTCCTTATTAACTAACTCTTACATCTTAAATTAAGTCATTCCTATTATTTTGTATTTTACCATGAGGCTTGTGACTTCCCAGTAAGGTTCCAGGGCATCTGTCTCCTTTAGCAGCTGCATGCCATCTTCTTGACTCAGCCTACTCTCTCTCTCCACATCTCTGTTCAGATTTTCCACCTGGCTTAACACTGTTAAGCCAGTGGCTGAAAGCAGCTTCTTTATTAACCAATGGCAATAAAACATATTCACAGCATACAGAGGGGAATCCCACATCATTAAATTACTTTTGACCAGGATATTTTTCATCATAGCAACAGAAATGAAACCAGGACAGCTTTTCCCTACCACCCTGCTGTCCTGTCAAGCACTCAGCTAGTTTTCAGGTGGGAGGGAGCCACACCAGGAAACCAAGGCCCCATCAGGGTCTGCTGCCTGTTAACCTGGCTCACATGTACTGGGCCTGCTTGACCTCTGAGACCCAGGCTATGATGCCAAACCTGCTGTTCAGAAGAAAGCTGGCTGCTTCCGGCTTCTCTACTGGGCTCTACGTCATATAAAGCCCAGCCTCTCTGGTTCCTCTGTTCCCCCAAAGGCAGCAAACCTGGGCATTGCGTCACTGTTCTAGTTAGGGTTTCTCTTGCTGTGGAGAGACATCATGACCACGGCAATTCTTATAAAGGAAAACATTTAATTGGGTCTGGCTCACAGTTTCAGAGGTTTAGTTCATTACCATCATGATGGGAAGCATGGGGCAGGCAGGCAGGTACAGTGCTTGAGAGGTAGCTGAGAGTTCTACATCTGGATCTGCAGGCAGCAGGAAGAGAGGGTGAATCACTAGGCCTGGCTTGAGCTTCTGAAATCTCAAAGCCCACCCTCCAATGACACACTTCCTCCAACAAGGCCACACCTGTTGTAGGGAGCGCAGGGGTCCCTTGTTTGTCCCGACCACCCCACTAACTTACACCCAAAATAACCACACAGAAATTGTATTAATTAAATCACTGCCTGGCCTCTTATTGGCTAACTCTCACATCTTGATTTAACCCATTTCTAATAATTTGTGTAACACCACGAGGTCGTGACTTACAGGGAAAGATTCTAACCAGCGTCAGTCTCAGGCAAGAGCTTAATGGCGTCTCACTGTCTCTGCCTTCTTCCTCCCAGCATTCAGTTCTGTCCTCCCCACCTATCTAAGTTCTGCCCTATCAAAAGGCCAAGGCAGTTTCTTTATTCAACCAATGAAAGCAACACATAGAAAGAAGGACCTCCCACACCACACACCTCCTAATAGTGCCACTTCTATAGGCCCATGGGGGTCATTTTTATCCCAAACACCACATTCTGTGCCCAGCCAGGGCCTGGCAGGTAGACTGACAGCATTTCCCCATTACTCAGCATTTCCCAGGACTCAAAACCTTACCCAGGAGTCAGGGTCCAGAACAAATAGCAACTGGTCCTGTTTGCATATGTGGGCAGCAGCTGATAAGGAAGAAGGAGCCAGCATCTCAGCTTGCAGAATGAATGGGAAGAAGTCCCCAGCCTGTTTTCAAAGCACTTTAGAGAATTGGAGACTCTAGTTGCTAAGCTGCTGGTCACAGGGGACTTTGCCCACTCTTTTGCACCTCCTCCCCTTTCCAAGAGCCATTCTCACGACCCATCAGGACTCTGTGACCTTGACAATCAGCAGGTCAGCCCACCAGCCTGGGAATGTGGCAAGCGGTGGGGGGCTGGGGGCACATAGTGGATGTAATGTGTGGCAGTGTGGGGGCAGCTTGGCTGTCTGGACAGGGACAGTTCTTCTAATGAGTTCTCCCGTTAGCCATTGGCTCAGATGCACAGGCTGATCGTGCATGTGGGAGGGCCCTGGGAACAGGGTTTGCCCCTGGGTTGGACTGGGAGCAGGAAGATATGGTTGGTTGCTATGGCATTCCTGCCTTTGAGAGCTCGGTCCTCTTCTTAGATTTGACCCTGCTTATCTGTTCAGGGACCAGAAGGTGCTCTTGCCTCCAGGAAGATGAGCAAGACCTTGAAGAGGGTCTGCTGCAGAGGGGAGAATCACTTGGATTTGGTCTTTAATGAGTTGGGGATTTTAAAAAGTAAGGACAAGGGAAGAGTTGGCACAAGATCTCACTCTGTGGCTCAGGTTGACTTAGAATTAACTATGAAGTCAAATCTGGTGTCCAACCTGCAGCAATCCTCTGCCTCAACCTTCTGAGTTCTGGGATTACTGATGATCACCAAGTCCTGTAAGAAACCTTAAATGTGTGAAATATTTTCAATATACAAGTGTACATACATGGGTAAACACCATATGTATCACACATATATGTGCACACAAATGGACACACATATACCTGCTTACATATGCATTTATGCACACACATAGACACGTATTGCATGCATATGCATATACATACAGAGACACACATGCACATATATACATACATACACAATCATGCCTACATAGGTACACAGACATGCAAACACAGTTACACACACATGCACACCCACACATGCACACACATGACCACACGGACCCACATACAAAGGCACAGGCATACCCATATAGGGACACATGTGCACACAGACATACATGTGCACAGAGACCCACATGTGCCTGCACATGCAGACATGCCCACATGGGGACATGCATGCAGAGACACACAAGTACAAACGTGTGTGTACACAACAGGCGCACACTCAGGCCTGCACACATTGGTTGTGATCTCAAGGACTGCTCCACTGGGCTCAGCTGGGGACCACTCTCCATTCTCTGTCCTTCTGACTCTGAGGACAAGGCTTGAGTCTCAGCGGGAGCACTAGCTACTGTGTCGCATCGTTTGCCTGGTGCCATGGAGATGAGAGGCCCAGCGAGCAACGAGATGCTGTTGCATTATTGATGGCATCACTTACGACTCAGCTCTCCTCCGGCTGTGACACTTGTCATCTGGAGTGGGCAGCAGAAAAGGCTTTCAGCAAAGAGAGCTGAGCTAATGTGGCGTTGGGTGACCTGGCTAGGATGCCCATTCCTGGGCCTGGGTGGGATGCTGGCTGCCTGACTTCTTTTTTTCCCTAAGCACTCAGGATCTGGCAAGTGTCTGCTGCCTGGTGGTGTACTAAGGGAAAGGCAAATATTGAATAGGTCATGGGAAGAAACCTATAGGCCTGCAGGAGGGGCTGTTACTTGAAAACGTGACCAGCTAGGTGAGAAGACCACGTGTGTTGGGCAGCTTCCTGCCGCTCTAAGCACTGATATAATTTATGGAGAGATGGCTTGCTTTGTCTCAGTTTGGATGGTTCCAGTCTATGGTTGGGGAACCCAATGTCGTCAGCCCCTTAAGCAGTAGCAATCAAGGCAGGAGCTGTGGCCCTGCACAGATGCTCACCTCATCTTCGAAGAAGACAAAGGAAGAGGAAGGGGCTGGGTTCCTACAGGACACACCCCTAATAACCTACAGACCTCCTGCACAGCTCTCCCTCCCAAAGGCTCCACCTCATCCGAGCAGCAACACGGGGTCTGGGGGAGGGGGGAATACACCGATGGATGACCCTTTCACAAGCTGTTCTTTGGTGGCCGCTCTGTGTCTTCACATGTCGTTCCAGGTCTCTGAGTGCTGTGCACATTTGCTGAACTACTACCGCGTGCTTGGTGGCTCTGCTGACTGGGACACTGCAGAACGACAGTCAGCATGGGAATACCTGGTCTGTAGGGGTGTCTGGTAATTCCATCTGAAAGGTGTTATTTCTGCATGTGCTCCAACTCACCCTCAGTTCTCACAGTCACATCCATCAGGAGTTACCATTAGCAACCTTCCTTATACACAGGGAAACTGAGGCACTGAAAGGCAAAGCATCTTTCCCAGTATCACACAACACTTGAAGATCGACATCCTGATCTAGCACAGCGCCTGACAGGGGTCTCATCGGAAGAAACCCTGTGCTCATTGTGGTTGGGGTGGAGGGAGGGGTTGGACCATTTTCCAGAGTCCCAGTGTCCTTCTGGCTTTGCTGTTAAAATAGGGGTACCAGCACATTGGTCATGAGTCTGTCTCTTGTTCTGACTCCTCCTTCCTCCCTCCCTCCCTCCCTCCTTCTCTCTCACTTCCTCTCTCCCTCCTTTCTCTTCCCGGAGATGACGAAGAAGTCAGGCCACCCTGTGAAGTTTGTGGGCCATCTTGAAGCAGGTAGGGAGTTCTTCTCTTAGAGAGAGAGCAGACCATGGGAAGGAGTCGGGGTCTGGGAACCTGATGACTTCCCAGAGGAAGTCAGTTCTGAGGCTTGCTGATTGGTCCTGTTGGCAGTGCCCCGGGTCCGATCAGTTTAAACTTGGCACCTACTCACTATGAATGAGAGAAGATGCCATGACCCAGGAGAGAATTTCCGTCCCTGAAGTGATGTGGGATGTCCTTCTGTATTTCAGCTAATCGTTTAGCGGAGTAAAGTCCGGTGGGAAAGCAAAACAGAGGAAGAGAGGAGTCAGAGAGACACCGTGTAGCTGCCAAAGGAGAGCCCGGTCTGAGTGGCCTGGAAACAAAAGAGCAGTCTCTGCCTACACTGAAGTGGGATGCTGATGTATACAGGGGACCATCAAGGTGAAGGACAGTTGGGGAAGGGGCATAGGTAGATAAGGAAAGTGAGAGTTGCTCTCTATGGTGGCTTCTTGGCCCCAGAAGACACTGTGAGAAGACAAGGCAGGTACAGAGACAGGTATCTAAAAAGGCCTAATGGGGAAAGGGAGGGCCCAGCGGCCCTATAAAACACCTAAGTCAGGGTTCCATTTATAATGGGGAAAGGGAGGGCCCAGCGGCCCTATAAAACACCTAAGTCAGGGTTCCATTTATAATGGGGGAAGGGAGGGCCCAGCGGCCCTATGAAACACCTAAGTCAGGGTTCCATTTAGCCTTCAGCTCCCTCCTACCCCAAAGGGATAAACTGTTATTTTCCTCTTTCTCTGGGGCTTGTCTGCACTAAGGAACGAACTCAGTGACCCCATAAATGATGGCCAGCGTCTGTTACAAAGAACACTTCACAGAGGGCCAGCCATACCAGCTCTAGTCAGCAGTATGGGGTTGAGTCAGGGCCTCCAATCACGGGAGTGGGTTGGAAGTAAAGTGGCCATTGCTCTCTCCAGGGTGAGCCGGGAGGCCAGCTGGGTCCCCATCCAGCCCTGGCTTCTGAAGAGCAGAGGGAGAACTGGGCCATTTAGACCGCCATCCTTCCACCCGGCCCTGCCCAAGTCAGGGCAGAGGCCATGGGTCCCACCTGCCCCGGAGTGCTGGGCCATGCGCTTTTTGTTTGTGAAGTATCCTCCAGGCTCACGTGTTTGAACACTTGGTCTCCAGCTAGTGTTCTGTTTCTGGAAGACTGCAGAACTTTGGGGGAAGTGAAGCCTTGGGGTTTGATGGCCCAGCCTTACTTCCTGCCTACTATATTTTTGACCCAGACTCAATGTGACCAACTGCCTCCTGCTTCCCCATTGCCATGTCTCCACAATAGAGTAGATTCTTCTTGGTTTGAAAATCAGCCTTGCTTCCTTAAGTTGTTTCCTGTAAAGAATTTGGTCATGGTGACAGGAAAGTAACTCATGCCAGATCAAGTGCCCAGTCTGACCCCAAGGGTGCTGGTTTCTGCTGAGGCCTCTCAACATGCCTCAGCCAAAGGACCCGTGACCATCTGCTCTGCCATATGCCTAAGCGGCACTATGCAAACATGGGCCTTGCTGGTTTCACAAGGGAAACATCCCTGTATCCTAAGGCACAAAATCCAAGTGTGTTTACACAGTTAATACTGAGTTCTGTTCCCGGGAACCCTGGCTCCCAGGCTGTTCTTCTTCCTGGCAGGGATCTGGTCTCTTCTGCTCCTCAGCCATGGGTGGGAAGTAGGAGCCAGGGAGACCAGAAATGCCACAGGCTGGAGCAGTTCTGCACGGCCTTTCTCCTGACCCTGTATGCTCCCTGACATACACGGCCTGGTTCCCCCACAGCTAAGGTGTCTCCTGAGAGACCCATTGTACAGTGTGCCAGGTTCTGGCACAGTGTCTACCATAGGAAGGATTCATCCCTGGGTGAAATAGAGTCAGAGGTGGGCTGAGGGAGAGGGGAAGTGGGAATTAGAATGTGGGGTTCTGGGCCCATTTCGTTGAGCTCAAAGGTATGGAACTCAACTTTCCGAATGTTGTTGTCATGATCGAGAACACTCTTTCAGAGGTTTTTCTCTCCCAGGCAGAGCTTTACCTGGATCTGCTGAGAAAACAAACTCGATTTCTCCTTGGGTTGACCTTGAATTAGAAGCTGCATGCCTTGCCACCCAGCTGTGGCCACACTGACCCTCACAGAGGCCACTCACCTGACGAAAGGCAAAGACCTGGGGTACTGACCACGTCTTCCTCAGTCTTCTTCCTCCGCTGAGGCTCTTCTCCCGATCTCATCTCAACCAGGCTAAGGCCAGCAATGGGGAGCCACTAGAGTTGCTCAGGTTCAAAGGTCAAAGATACGGTGAGCAGCCAGGGACACAGTCTATGCTCCCTTCTGACCAAGGCAGTCAGTCCGCCTGAATGAATCTCACAGCTAAGCATGGACTCACAGGGGTCCAGAGGCTCTGCAGGGACACACGAAGATGTCCTCTGACTCTGCATGAGGCACTGGCTAATTGGACCTGTACAGGTTGAAGTGGAGGTATCTGGGGAATCCCAAGATACTCAAGGTATGATGGCCTTGACCCAAGTCTCCAACGACGGCACAAATCCTACCTGTCTCCTTGATGGCTGTCAGCTGTGTTCAGGGCTGAGCCATGCTTCTCCTCTCTCAGGGCCAGAGAGGAGGGTGATGACCTCAACACCTCTGAAGTGGGGTATGGCCATGAGAATCCTGACTCCCTTGTCTGTCACCTGTGCTGTGATTACTCATTGGAGGCATGGGGGTAGGGATCACCCTGGGATTAAAGCTACAGGCAGATTCCGTAAGTGTGGGGACCTGAATTTTACTCTCAGCACCCACATTAAAAAAAAAAAAGCCATGCATGGTGGCTGTAATAGCCCCAGACCTTGGTAGGCCTTCAGACCTCAGCACAAGGACTCCATGATGCAAGCACCATTCAGGCTGTAAAACTCAGCAGGCAGACAGCACCTCTAGCCAGAATGAAAACACAGACCTGTTCCCTAGATACCCATAGTTCGGGGAAAGTCTCTAAATGTGCTCACCTTGCCTTTGGCTTCTGTAGTTCTGCTTCTGGCTGTTCCTGTGAACCGAAGTTCAACCCAGGACAGGGCTTTTGTGCTGGAAAGAGCACCCCGAGAAAGGGTCAGTGCTGCACTGGGATCCTGAGCACCCAGTGTTGTCGTCGGCTAAGACTTTCTATTGGTTGAAACCCATGTCCCAACAGTCTTCTTTGGTGGACACCCAACCGTAGCACCCATCTGCAGTCCCAGCACTGGGCGGGGGCGGGGGGGAGACAGAGAATCCCTGGAGCTCACTGGTAGCCAGTCTGTCAAAACTGGTGAGCTTCAGATTCACTGAGATCCTATCTCAAAATAACAATGATGATAATGATGCGGAGGACAAGCAAGGAAGACAGCCACTGTGGACTTTTAGTATCAACATACGTACACACACACACACACATACACAGACACATGCCCGCAACCACCTACACTCCACATACAATGTCTATACAAACATGGACAAGAACACACCTCATTGAAGTTTGACTTACAGCAGCGGTTCTCAACCTGTGGGTCATGACCTTTTGGGGGTCGAACCACCCTTTCACAGGGGTCACCTAAGACCATTGGAAACATACATATTTACATCGCGATTCATAACAGTAGCAACATTATAGTTATGGAGTAGCAGCAAAAATAATCTAATGGTTGGGGGTCACCACAACATGAGGAACTGCATTAAATGGTCGCAGCATTAGGGAGGTTGAGAACCACTGACTTACACTTGTCCTAACTTATACAGGGTGATTTTCAGTGCAGATATTTTACTCAGAATGCAATTCCCTGGGGCCCCCTGTTCACCAGCCCTACCTTTGAAGACTGCCTTTCACTACCTGTGAGTCTGGTCTCCCAACCGCCTCACTACTCCATCCTATGAACTACTTGCTCTTCCTGCCCCCACGGTTCTTTCCAGAGCCTTCCACAATAGCCCATGTCTCGTTTGAAGTACGAAGTGTGTCTCCCTTCTTTCTGACTTCGGTACCTCCAGCTCCCTGAAGCCCTGCAGCTTCAATCTCCTCCCTGCTGTTTCCATGTGTGATCTCAGTCCAATGCTTCCCATCCTGCCAGCCGCTGTGACTTCAGGGCCCGGAGCAAACATGTCGGACTCATTCTTCCTCTTCCCCGCATTAATTACCAAGTTAATCACTCTTCAGAGAGAGCCTCCCTTCCCTGTTGATCTTCCTGTGGGCCCAGAGCTGAGCTTCCGAGAGCCCAGGCTTCTCTGAATGGATGGCAGTGGATCAAAGCTGGGTACCCAGGGGGCTCATCAGTGGTTTCCACATGGTGGAAGGAGAGAGTGAATTCCTGAAAACTGTTCTCTGATCCCCACATATATGCTGTGACATGTACATACACACATACACACACACACACACTAAATTAATACCAATATAATAAAAATAAACCAAAGCAAGGAGCTAGAGAGATGACTCGGTGGTTAAGAGCACTGGCTGTCCTTCCAGAAACCTTAAGTTTGATTCCAAGCACCCACATGGCAGCTCACAATTGTCTGTAACTCCAGCTCCAGGGATTTAACACCCTTTTCTGGCCTCTGAGGGTACCAGGCACCCATATAGTACACAGACATTCATGCAGGCAAAACACCCAAATGTATACACTTTAAAAACAAAACAAAAAAACTACTGAAAATTGGCATACTTGTATACATAAAGTGCACATATAAAGACACAGATTTGATGTTCATGTCCAGAGCATACACACAGAACTACCTTCGCAAAGCTTAGTTCTTTAGGAGATTCTATTGGGAGTGTGAGGTCTCCTTGTATAGGCGTGTCTGCAGCCAGAATTCTTCCAGAGCGCTTGCTGAGTGCCTCCACTCCGAATCACGCACAGCCCTCCTCATGGCTCTCAGGGCCCACGAGGATTTCTCAGGCTGATGGATGGCCACTGACTGACGGTCAGGACCTCTCAAGTCTTGACTTTTAATTAATTTTGCTCTTTAGTAACTTGAGGACAATTTGGAATCAAAAGGACATCTGCGTGTTTGGTGGGGAGGGCTGTTTCTTACTGGCTCTTCTGCCACATGAGGCTGCTCGGCTAATCTCACGCAGAGCCCTGACATTGGGACAGAAGAAGTCCAGGTATTTTCAGCTGGTCATATCAACAGGTGAATGAAGACTTGGATAGTTTCAGAGGCCAGTACATATGGTATGCTAAGATGAACCGGGTGGGGGAGGGGCTCACGTGGTCACATGTCTAAGTATGTGATTTCTGGGAAAGAGAGCTCAGTCAGTAAAACGTTTACCATGCAGGCATGAGGCCCTCACTTCAACCCCCAGAATCTACAATACAGTAAGCCAGGTGACATTTGAGGTGAGGCCTGTCGAAGCTTTCTGTGTGTTGGATTTTCCATCCAGTGTCTAGGATGGGAAACCAGCAAGCTCAGCACCTGGATTTATCTGGAGTTTACGGGTGAGAAAGAGGATGCATTTCTCTGTTTTGCATCCATCTCTTACCGTTCCCCTACTGTGTGTCACAGGAAATAAGCAGTTACTTCCTGCCTTCTTTCCTTCCTTAAGAGCAGCATGCTTTTCAGCATCCCTAGAATGAGATCCTGGTTTTAAGTATGAAATTCATACACATTCAAAAGAGATGACCTAGGATCTTTCTAATGTGTAATCCACAGACACAGTGGGTCGGTACAGTCTCCACCACCTCTGCCCGCCCTCACTCCATCTGTGGATGCTAAGGAGCGGAGCACATGCTGGCTTGGTTTCCAAGGATCTGGGGCTACTTAATGACCCTCCCCCCAGAGGCAGGAACTGGTGGCGGCAGGCCTTCACAAAATCTCTCACAAGTATCTTCATGCTGAGGTGGCACAACTGTCGCGGTGGTAAAGAGGGACACGGAGCCTTGACCAGATGGTTTATCTCCAAGGATATGGAGTCCTCCATTTGGCTAGAAGTCCGCAGTCAGTTCCACAAGAAGTTTCCAAATCCGCCATGCCTCAGAGGATCAGCTCTGAGTCAGCTTCAGGCTCTCAGGCTGGTGTGTTATAAGGGCACGTGACTTTTCCAGTCTGCCACTATCAGGTGACTCTCCTGTCTCCTGCTCCTCACCACAGGAGTGCCAGGGTTACAGACACATGCCATGCCTTTTTGTGTGGGTTCCACAGACCTTAGGCCATCACCCCTGCCAACATGTCCTCGTCCTTCTATGTGGCCACCTCTCTAGCCTTAGACTTTGGAGGTAAGAAGCTGTGGCTTCCTAAGTCTGATGGCATCCCTGGTGAATGACATGCATTTTGATTGACGGGTGGGACCCTGGGCTTCTTCTACCTCATTGATAACTGAGCAGCTGAGCAAGGTAGGCTTCTGTTGTTACCCTTTGATGGCAACTTGTGTTTTTAATAAGCCCTCTCCCTAGTATAGGAAAAAAAAAAACCCTCTCCAATATGCTAATTACTTTCAACTGCCACATACTGGGAAGGCTTTGACACACAACAGTTCACCCCATAAGGTGAGAAAAAAACACCTGCTTAATTATTCTAAAATAAAAGCAATTACTTTTAGAGGCTTGACTCCAATATTAGTTTGTACCAGCGTGTCCTCATAGCAAGTTAACATGCCTAGTTAAGAGGTGTCAGTTACCAAGCATGTTTAGCACAGTGCAAAGCTGCTCAGAACTACATGCACCATGGAGAAAAGGAAGCATGTTCAGTTAGCCTGCAGAGTGACAGACCAGAATCACCTTGTCCCTGTGCTAGGCATGGCCCCATAGAGATGGATTTGAGAGATGACTCCATGTTGGCCCTAGAGACAAAAAGGACTTAACATCAAGAAGACATTGCTGCTTTGGGCCAAGGCAACATCTCAAGGTGGGATGGTGCCCCACTTGGCTGCTTTGGCTGGACTCCTTTCTTTCCTCTAAGGCGGACTCACTCCACCTGCCTAGCTGCGCACTACAGGGGCCACCGCTGCTCTAGGTCAGGGACTCTTAGAGCGGTGGCTCCAGGCCCTGGCTGATGTGTGGTTGCCAGGGCTGCACAGCCGCCTCACAAACAACTCTGGATTCCTCGAATAAAACAGATTTATAGTCAGTCAGGTGTGGTGGCACAAGTCTGTAAATCCAGGTCTCAGGATGCTGAGGCGGGAGGATGAGTTTATTAGTGAACCTGGGCTATATAGTGAACCCTGGATTTTATAAAACCAGCCAACTAAATGGCTTTCCACCCCTAAAGGAAGCTTGAGTAAGTTACTTACCCCAAGCCACAGTTTATCTGGTTATAAAATGGGAACCCCCCAGACCCTCGCAAGGATACTGTTAAGGATCACCGAGACCCTCGCAAGGATACTCCTAGGATCACCCAGACCCTCGCAAGGATACTGTTAGGATCACCCAGACCCTCGCAAGGATACTGTTAGGATCACCCAGACCCTCCCAAGGATACTGTTAAGGATCACCGAGACCCTCCCAAGGATACTGTTAGGATCATCCAGGCCCTCCCAAGGATACTGTTAGGATCACCCAGACCCTCCCAAGGATACTGTTAGGATCACCGAGACCCTCCCAAGGATACTGTTAGGATCACCCAGGCCCTCCCAAGGATACTGTTAGGATCACCCAGGCCCTCCCAAGGATACTGTTAGGATCATCCAGGCCCTCCCAAGGATACTGTTAGGATCATCCAGGCCCTCCCAAGGATACTGTTAGGATCATCCAGGCCCTCCTGGATCAAGGACCCTCCTAGGATCAAGGAGACTAGCTCAGAGAATAGCATGTGTAGAGTTCAGTAATGAATCCTTAGTATTCTTAACCAGTGAGAGGCTAAGAGGCAGCTACACAGTTCCGAATACAGACCAGGACCCTAAATGACCTGAAATAAACTCACGGAAATGACGGACACATTACAGCCAACACACACCAGATAACACTGTTTCTTATATCGACTTCTTTGGAACATTTATTAAAAAAGCAAAATGTATGTTCATCTCAAATATAACAGTTAAAAATGGAAAAGCAATACAAACAACGTGTTAGCCAGCAGCATTGCCCGCCCTCTTCAGCCTGTTCCGGGTGAGCTCAGTCACTGCCCGCCTGCCTGCCGCCCTCCTTACAGTGCAGGTGAAACCAAATCTTATAAAATTAACAGGTTAGGGTTAAATAAGCTTAAATAAGAGTGTTAAATACAGGACACTTTATCAGAGTTTCTGTACAAAGATAAACAAATCTGGGGTTGTCCACAGGACTCCGCGGGCACTCAGCATCAGGGACCTCTAGTGGGAAGGGGACAACTGTCCTCAGCAGAGCAACTATGAGAGCAAACTAAGCACTGACGTGACTACCGACAGGTCCAGCCATTTACAAGGCATAAGCATCTCTTTAAAAAAAAATCAGAACACTGTTAATATTCAGGCACCGTTTGTTCCTGCAATAAATATGTCTCTACGGTAAGAGTGTTTGAGCTAGTGCTAAACTTCAGGGCTTCTCGCTGCCAGAGCTCTGCCGCTGCTTCCTGTGCCCTTCTTATTGCTATGGTAATGTGGCTGTGGGATAAAACTACTGTACATCCAAAAAAATAGAGCACCTTTAACATTAAAGTCCACGTCTGATTATCTGCCTCCGCATTTATTTTTACAATCCTACAGCCCTGCTATAGTACACTGGCTTAGCATCTCTGTAGGTCACCTACTTCAGTTAGTGACACCCAGTTCTCTCCCCCAGGGAAGCTGAGGCCGGAGCACTGTCCGGGAGCCTTTCAGCTGCCGGCTACTTCTGCGTTCACCAGGGTTTACATTCATCTTCTGCTGCAGCTGCCCAGGAGGAGTCCAGGTCCCCTCACCTGTCCTGCTAGGGTGAGTCGCGCGACAGAGAACGAGCAGTGAGGATCTACCTACAGGTGGTGGAAAGCGCATGGAAAGCTGCGTTGGCAACTTGGAAGGGACCGCAGGCAGGCGGGCGGGCAGGCAGGCCAGCCCAGGGTCCCCATGAGGAGCAGCTGGCTGGTCAGGCCTTCTTGTCGATGGTACTGAAGAACCACTCGGTGAACTTGCGCAGCTGGGCTGTGGCCGTCTGCGACTCTTCCTGCAGCCGCATGTTGTCTTGCCTCAGGTGCTGGACCTCAGCCTGCAGCACTGCCTTGTCCTGCTTCTCCTGTGGGGACCAGAAATCCTGTTACAGAGCACTGGTAGGCTCCTCCCACTGAGCTGGACACGATCCCAGGGACTCTTCCTGCCTGGGCTTTGCCACTCACACAGGAGCCACCCTAGCCTCTTGGCTCCCTCCCTATGTTCCCAAGAGGAATGGAGCTGCTATGTAGGACGACTGTCAATCAGAAGCTATAAGACCCCTCACCCACCTGGAAGAAAGAGACAGACTGCAGCCAGTTGGTGTGAACCCCTCCAGGCTGCAGGTCTTCTCCAATTGCCTTCCTCTCTACCTAAAACTGGCGCTAATGTGGCAGCCATGGATGCTAAATCTAGAACAATCACTCAGGGCCTCTTATTCTATCCTTAGCCTTCTGATGCTGCTGTATCTCCATGCCGACCTTCAGAGTTTGCCACTCACAAGCATATAATAGTGGGATTTTAAAAACAGCTGTATGGTGCTTCTAACACGCAGCCATGAGGAACACACAAGCTTCAGGTCTCTATTGCTGAGCGCACAACTGTCCCAGCAGCTGCATTCTCAGTGGCCCACTCAGTGGGGGCGCAGGCCCAACCTCCTCAGGGTGTCTACCATCACCCTTCAATGGCCTCCTGGTTCCCTACCTCTGCTGGGCTTGCCCCAAACCCACCACCCTACCCCATAAAGCCCTGGTTCTAAGAGAAAGGAACCTTCTGGACAGGCAGCTAGGACTAGCCTTACCATAACGCCAGGCCAGCCGTGAAATCCTCCTCCCCACCACCCCTTTCTACCTCGGCTCAGATCACCCTGCTGCCCCTCAGGTCCTGTCCCCGAGACCTCACAGCATGCAATTAGATTCATGCTTTTCCACGTCTCTGGTCTCCTTTCCTTGTCCTGCTCTTGAACCATGGGGACAAGAGCTGCCAATGCCAGCTCAGCCTGCGCTTAACAGCCTGATGTTAGGGATGAGACCCCTGCCTCCAAGCCCTTCCCCACTCTAATGGACAACTCTAGAGCCCGGTCCCTCTTCTCTCTCCTACCCACCTCATCCTTGATCCATTGCCATCTCCTGCTTTTCAAAGGGAACTTCCTGGTACCCACTTCTCACTGTCTTTTAATCCTGTCTCTCCCAACATCACTTCCCACCATCAGTCACTCCTGCCCCGCACTGCCACATCTTCCCGAGGAGTCCTGCAAGGAAGGGTCTTGCTCCCCTGGACAGCTGGTGCGTACCTTCCCAAGCAGTTTATACTTTGGGTTCCCGATCTACTCATTTCCTACCCGGGGTGGGGGATCCTTGTGACTCTATTTCTCTCTTGATTTCCTGTCTAAACCAGATTAAACTCAACTGCCTTGGTGTCCTCACCTGTAGAGATAAAGCAGTGAGCTGCCTCTGCTTGCTGGGGACTCCGCTGGGTTAGAAGGAAGTCCTAGGATCTGGGAAACTTCTTTAGCCCAGGCAGAACTGGATAGGAGGTCCCTAGAGCTGGCAAACAAACACACACACACACACACACACACACACACACACACACACACACACACACACACACACACAGCCTCCCGTCTGCACCCAGGATCACCTTAACACACACCGAGGTATTGGCAGATCAGCTGAATTTACCCTGGCAGTTACCTTCAACACTTGACCTTAGCCCCTTCGCTGGTGATGGAAGACAGAGACCATCAGAAAGTGTGTCAACATGTGGATGTGCATGTGCACCCAGACACACGTGTTTGACACACTGCAGAAGCTGTCCCCGTGCCCACCCTAGGCCACTCCTTCCCAGTACTCTTGGCTGTTATGTAATTCCTTCCTTCACTCCTTCCTTCCCGTTTGGTCCGGCCCCACTAACATTCACACCAGCTATAATCCCTCTTCTCCCAAAGTCAAACCGAGCCGCCACCCGGAGCCTCCTGGGACACTCTCTGCAATACACACGCCACTCTGCCTTTATGGGCAGCAAAGGGCACCTAGCACAGCAAGGACACAGCAGTGGGGACCAGCAGGAATTCCTGCGTAAAGAATCTTGTTCCTCTGAGGAGAACTGGCACAGGTGCACATGCGCACAGCTATTCCGAGGTGGGCGAGCTGACTGAACTCTTGGAGATCTTGTTCTTGGGGAGCAACTGATTCCCCTTTGGACTTGCTCACATCTGGCTGTTGCAGTCAACAACGCACAGAATCAAAGATGCTGGCTTGTTGCATCTTACTTCATGTGGGGACCTCACCGTGCAGAAGGCCCCGTCACCCTCAGGCAAGTTCACATGACTCCCTGCACTCTCAGGGAAAAAAAACCACACCAGATGCCTGTGAGAAGGGGAGCGTAGACCCAGGGAATCCCCTCCTGTGTCCAGGTCTGGTGAAGGTCTTTATCGTCCCTGGGTCTTCTCAGCTTCTTATGTGGGCAGAGCTGTCTATTGGTGGGTTCCAGCAGTCATACCTTGCGAAGGTCGGTCTGCAGTTGTCGGAGAATCAGTTCGAGCTGGTTGACTTTCCCAGTCAGTGTGGAGGGCGATCGCTCCCTGGGAAATGGTATAATGAAGAGGACTTAAGAAACTCAAGGCTAGGATATTGCTTGTGTTTGTGTTGGTAAACGTCTCACTAAAAACATTATGTATAAGTTGATGATTTAGGACAATGTCCCCAGAGCTACTACTATAGACTGAGAATCTGTAAGACACCAAGACTGGTAAGGAAACAAAGACCAGGATTATTTAAATGGAGAAGAGGTAGGCCAGAGCTAAGTCTGAGGAGCCAAACATGGATGTGACCGCCGTAATTTGCTTTTGTCAAGAAAACAGAACCAGGCTCAATAACAAGTTAACAGTGGCTCAGTTCATGGGGAAGTCAGAAGTGGGTTCATGCATCAGAAATAGCAGGTACATTCCCCACAAATGTCAGTAGCAGGTAGATGGTTGGATCAAGGACCAGGATCTGAAGTGAACTGTGCCCTAGGCAGGACCCACAGCATGAGTGGCCTGGCGGTCCAAGATTGACTAACAAGGGGGTCACTGCCTGGTGCTTTTGTAGTAATTAGGTAGCTGACCTGAGGTCCCACCTGGTCCTCTCTGCCATCAGCAGGACCTGTCTGTACAGTGCAATGGTCACACAGTCTAGTGGCGTCATCTCCAGCATGGCAGGAATCCAGGTTAGGCCCACTGTAAGACTCTCCTCTGCCTGGCCTGGGGTCCTTGAGTTCTGGGACAGTGGGAGGGGTTGCCCACTTACCCGGAGGCATCCATGAACTCCTTGCCGCTGGTGGGATCCACACACAGGGACAGCTCTGGGGTCCCTTCCAGGTCTTGCCCGTGCTGGAGGTCGGTCAGAGTACAGAAAGATGCCACCCTCTGGTCTGGAGATAAGGAACACACAGAAAGCAGTTTGGTGAGAGCCACCAGGCACCATGACTTTGTACAGACCAATTTACTGAATGGAATCTGCTGGCCCTCCTTACCACAATGCCCTGTTTGAAACAAAACGGAGAAACAGAAACTCAGGCAAGCTGTTGGCAATGAAAAAGCATGAGACTGCCAGCCCTCCGTGGGCTGTGTGGAACAAACCACATACACAGAGACAGGGCTACCGTCTTTTTTCCACACCCCAAGTCATCTAAAGCTACTGGCTGTGCATGGGCTAGCAAGCTGGATGATGTGGCTGGCGGACAGAACCATGGAGATGGACCCTTCTGCAAGCTCCCGCGAACTCGAGAACATTCCTGGGATAGAACAGCCAGGGCACGCGTCCCTGGTGCACCCTCCCCCCCCCAATCAGTATGTGAACCACCATGCAGGCGTGCAGACACATGAAAGAAATAGAACAGGCTATGAAACAGCGAGAGCCAGTGTCAATCACCTAGGTAGGAGGCGTGGTGACAGAGAAGCCCGAGTTCTTCATCTGAGTCAAGACCTGAAATAAGATTTAGAATTCTCCCATGAACAGGAAGATCTCTCTGACCTTGAGACTCTCGGGGACCCTTATGGTGCTTGAAAGATGGGGTTGTATGGGTATAGCATGCATGGTGTGCTAGCATTTTTTTTGTGTGTGTGTGTGTGTCTGTGTGTGTGTGTGCACGCGTGTGTGTATGGGGGGGTCTATGTGCACCTATTAGTGTATGTGTAAGAAGACAGTAACCAGAAGGCTCAGTGCCAGTGTTAGATGGTGTCATACATCATGGTGAGATAACATGCTTCATGTTTTATGCGTTCTAGTTAGAAGTAGGGTGTTAACGTCTGACATATACGTGTTCAGTTACAGATCCCACCTTTTCAGATTGTCCTGCACGATCCACTCTGCAAAGTTAAGAACAGTCACCACTGGGCCCTCTCATTAGAAACCGTGCACGGAGCTCAGTGGAAACAGCGATGCCAGCAGAAACATCCACAACCTGAGACAGAGCCTCCTCTTACAAGGCATCGTGAGCTTGGCATTCAATGTTTCCAGAAAGCTGGGCAGGAAAGAAAGGCAAACAGGAGCAGTCCAGCCTCTTGGGGCTAAACTCTGACCCAGAACTCAGGCCAGCAATATTTCGAGGTAGGCAGAAAATGTCCTGTCTTTGCAGGACATGGGGACAGATTCAGGAAGCTGCCCAGGGAGCCTGCCTTGTCCCGGGACTCTGAGTGCACATGCATGCGCAGCTGGGACTGAGCACTGAAGTGCACCAGTGAGCATGGGAGGCTCTTCTCATAGGGACTGATTAATGGGGAGGAGCAGTACCCAGGCACGAGGAGCCGTCTCCTGCTGGCTGCTGTGCGGGCCTCCTAATGAGGTGACCTGCCTGTTTGGTTGATGTAGGGTCACACACAACCAGTTAATTAAAAAGGCTAGCGATGCTGAGGCTGCCAGGGGCACATGATGGAACGTCACTGCAGCCATACGGTGCTGAAGGCACAGCCGACTTATTCACGGTGCCCTGGGCCCTCTCAGAAGTCCTGCTGAGCCTACCGAGTGACCCAGCATATCAGGGTTCTCGAACTGCACGGCCCCCACCAAACACCTGCCATGGGCACACAGGTCCTTTAATTGCCTTTTTTTGTAAAGCCCAAGCCTAATCCACAGCATGACAAAGACCCTGCAACTACTCAGCCCTAACAGGAAACTGAGCTACCCATTCGGTGCCTGACACTGGGGTGTTCACACTTGGTGAAATAACCTGGAGCTTAACGAGTTAGCAGCTTGGCCACTGCCCACATCTACACAGTCTGCCTGCACAGAGGTAGTGGGGACGGATGAAGGGGAACCCTGGCTGGGAGTGAGAGGCCTGGGTGGCTACAGAATTCTGTGCACACCAATTATAGCCTTTTGGCTAAGATCTCGTGTAGGATTCTACACGGTCTTCTGGGAGGGTCCCAAATAGACATCTTATCATTTTAAAACAATAGCAACCAAAAACTAGAAACGGGCTGGGTAAAGTGCTTGTTGCACAGCCTGCGGACCTGAATTTGGACCCCTTGCACACACGCAGAAACTGAGCACAGTGAGTGTATGTCTGGAACCCCAGTGTGGGAGGGCAGAGGTAGGCAGATCCTCGAGGCTCACTGGCCAGCAAGTCTAGCTGAATGGTGAGCTCCAGGTTCAGAGAGAGATCCTGTCTCAAGGGCAATAAGGACAGGAGAAGCCATCAAAGAAATCCTGATGTCAACCTCTGACCTCCACGGGTGTCCACACAGGGAAACATACCTGCATAAGCATGCTTGTACTCCAACATCAAGAGATTTTTTTGTTGTTGTTGTTGTTTGTTTGTTTTTGTTTGAATTCCATGGATTCATTTTTACCGCGTGGAACCTGGAGACAACCTAGCCAAGCTGCCTTTGTTTTTCAGTGTATTTGGCTCTGAGGGTCAGGTCTCACACCTGGATAGAAATACTGCAGTCTGCTTCAGCCATTTCTGTCTTCATCTATAAATCCCCACACATGAACCAGAACAGGACATGCTCCAGGCAGCCCCAGAGAGTCACATGGTCCTCTGGCCACGGGGGGCAGAGGCCAGTGCAGATTTGCCACCCAGCCACCCAGATTTGTCCCGGAAGAGCAGGCTGGGGACTCTGGGCAGGCAGGTGCTACTCTCCCGAGAGACACTGAATGACTTTCGGATAAGGCTCACCTTCCTGACACTTTCCAGGGACACTCTGCCCCTGCAGCTTACTTCTGTGATGACAAACACTCTGCCATCACGTGACCTGACCTGGAACCTCACGGCACAAATAAAACCACAGAAAAGGCAAGCTTGGGAGAAGTGGATGGTGTGTGCAGGCGCAGCTCAGGCCTGGCGCCTCAACTATGGGGCAGCCTGTTTGTTTGTCCCTCCTGTTGCCACAGGCTCAGCAGGTTTAGCTACTGGGAATATCAGACATGTTTGAGGGACAGACAATTTACCCCTTTAGGTATGTTTATACTTATTTCAATGTCATTGTATACGTTCATGTGGAGCGGGGAGCAACGTGCACGTGTGTTCGAATGTCGAGGGCAGAGATCAGCTTAGGGCATTGTTTCTTTTTACTTTTAAGACGAGGTCTCTCCCTTGGCCTGGAACTTGCAGACTCTACTAAGCTGGCAGGTCAGCCAGACCCCAAGGATCCTGACGGCATCACCTGAGTGCTGAGGCTATAGGGTGTGCATGGTGTACCCAGCCTTTCCACTCAGGTCTTCGCACTTGCAAGGCCAGCGCATTCAAGACTGAGCCATCTCCCCAGCACCCGATGTCATTCTAAAGATCTGAATGCACATAGCACTATGCAAGAGGAAGGCTAATCCATAGGCTACAGTGACAGTCTAGGGCCGAAAGAGCAAGACAGCGAATGGTAAATCACCCCAGACTTCAAGCCACACCTGCACGGCAGGCAGGAGTGTGAGCAGGGGTCACAGGGACGAGCAGAGCCATAAAATGCACCAGAGACATAGTAGATGGCAGATGGCTAGGTAAAGGGTCTCTTCCACAAAGAAGGCTGCTCTGATCTGTCTGTCGAAACCACAGAGGAAAAGACTTGCGTGGATTCTGCAGCTGGGGAGGGGGAACCAGGGCTGACTGGACACCCACCCATGCTTCCTGGGCTGTAGGATGGTGAGTCAGCTGACAGGAAAGGAAGCAGAACACACTGCACGTTCCACAGCAAATACCCTGGTTCAGGCCTCTGTCAGCCTCCTGAGGCAGTGCTGTAGAGCTAGCCCGAGTGCCGGGAAGCAGGCGCCCTGGAACTAGTCTCTGCTCAGGACACAGACCTGCCTTGGCCTGAAACACAGGCAGTCCGCTGCTTAGGGGATTTAAGCTGATTTACATAAAAACCCGACTTCACAGTTCCTGTCTCTCTACTTCCCCACCACTTACAAGACCATCAGGAGGGCCCAGCAAGCTGTGTTCTGTGTGTGCGCATACAGGCTCAGACAGCAATAACTCTAAGACTTTAAAACTTCTATCAGCTTTGTGCTGAATATTTAAAATGAAAAACTTTTCATCTTCAAAGTGTACATATATATAGACACAGACACACATATATATTGTTCATTTGGTGATCTAATTCCCACAGCAGCCCAGCGCTGACATTAAAAGCATGTGAGCACACAGGTCTCACGGTCAGTCTTGGGGACGTGGTGACAGCCATCGCCCACGGTAAATACTGGGTACTTAGAGGACAGGCCTCTTCAGGCTAGGGACATAGAGCCCCATCTCTGGTTGCCAGCATCATTTTAATTTAGAAGCTTGCTTGCTGTTCACTTCAGCATGTAAGCAGGAAACTCAGAACCACACTGGCTGACTCCTGATATTTTGATGATGAACGAGAACAGCTAACTTCAGGATCTGTGTGTATGTATACACTCATGTATGTGCAGGTACATGCGTATGTGTACGCCAGAAGTCAACTCTGGCTATTATTCCTCAGATGCTGTCAGCCTTGTTTCTAGAAACACGACCTCTCGTTGGCCTTGAACACGCACTGATTTGGGTAGTCTCTCAGTCTAGGGAGACCCAGGGATTTGGGAGCATCTGCTTTCCCAGCACTGCGATTGCCAGTGTGAGCGACCATGCCTGGCTTTTCACACAGGTTCTGCAGGTCACACTCAAGTCCCCACGCCTGCAAGGCTAGCACTTTTCTGACTGAGCTGTCTCCCAGCCTGTTAATGGTAGGACTTTTCAAAGAGACCCCACTTCCCTTCCCAGACTCAGTCTGACCCACAGCCAGATTTTCTACTTGGCTCTGATCCCGTTCACACGGTTACGTCCTGTTAAGCCTGGGTTTAGGTGAACACGCTATTAACACCACCTGCAGGGGAGCCCAGCCCAGCCACACAGCCCACGTTAGAGCGCCTGTGGTCCCCACGGCCGGCAGCACCGCGGGGCAGGGCCACACTGCACTGCAGACTCCAAATGCAGTTTCTACGGAGCGTACATTGCTCTTGAAGTACTGGAAAGTGAAAAACTCATCAAGAAAACGAGTCGGGGCGGTCTATAAAACATTACTTCAGGCAGCAGAAGACACGCTGGAAGGGTTTTGCTGTAGTAGGCAAATCTGGAATTCTGTTCAGAAACTCTGACAGGCGAAGGGCATTACTGCATCCCACACCAGACAGAACTGGACATATTAAAATAAAGCTTGGCATGTGACTGTCACAGCATAGGGGAGTTGCTAGCCCTGCACTGACACCATTGGCACCTAGATCACTCTCTCATTCCTAGACCAAGGAGACTTCTCCACTCTTGACGTGTGCTTTTGGGTTATACTCTGGTTATCTATCTACTTGTGAGTGATCTTAATTGTGCTGTATTATTTTATATATGAATAGTTTGCTATTGGCTAGTTCTGAGGAATGAGATTGTGAGATTTCAGATCTGGGGAGTGGATGTGGCTATGGACTGTCACTGTGCTCGAATGAGAAGACGGGTTGCTTTATAACCTGCAGAGTGACACTGGCTTTGGTGCTCTCTGTGGCTTCCTGGAGCAGCAGAATTGTTTTTCACACTGAGCAGGGGAATGTCTGCAGCTCATTATCATTTAGATCTACACGAACACGGTTTGCACACTTAGTTGCTGTGTGTCTTTAGCCGGCCGCATCCACACACTTCACTTGCTTACCATGGAGCCAGTGCACATTTATCTGGCCATATTGTATCTCACATGCTTTCTCATTACTGCATAATTAAGTCTTCCAAATGGTAATATTGAATTATTTTTCACTTTTTATAAAGTTGACTTTCCTAGTATATAAACTGCTTTCTCACTTAGGTGTTAAATATATTCTGATGCCTATATTCTTTACTTTTTCAAAAGGAATTATTCTATTTTTGAGTCATTATTATGCTATTTTAATTATTATTGATTTATAATAGGTTTTTTTGTTGAAAACTGTTCATCATTTTTCTAAATGGGTGCAATTAAGTTCTTAGCATATCTTTAGATAGCTGAGTTCAAACTGCACTTATCTCCAATTAATTCAGAAAGGACTGTCATTCTACCAGCGAGGATTCTATCCATTCCTGTCCTTGTCTATATTAAGACTCTACAGTCACTTAAGAGCAGCTCTGTTCTCTCATTGTAATTCTAACGATGGCTTGATTTCCAAAGAACACACAGTTGGAGCTTGCGGTGTCTTTCAAGGGTTTTTACATTTACTGTGTGGGACCTGAGCCAACCAGACCTCCCTCTGCCGTGCGAACACACCAGCCGTGACCACAACACCACCCTAGTGTCCGGCTGTCCTTGAGACTTGCTCTGCTACAGACGATGGTAGGGTATCATAGCCTGGGACTTCTCAGATCAGACATCAAATAATCACAGAACTGGTTTTTGAAAAATAAACTGCTTTTATTCCACTAGGGATATTCCATCATGAATGAAAAAAATGCAATGACCCCAATGGGTGCAGGGTTCAGTCAGGGTGTGGCTATTCCAGACAGACACAGGAGTAGGGTCCTCTGGATGAGCCTGACACAGCCAAGCTCCAAGCATGGGCTTTGGTAGCCTGTGGAGCAGAACCACCAAGCTGAGCCTCAGCCAACTCAAGGCACTGGAAGAAACAGATCACGAATGGTGGTAGCATAAGTTCTGGGATGGCTTATTATGTAGAAATAGTAGCTAGAAAAAACAGGAATACTTTGAAAAACTGTTTATCTAGTTAATTTTAGATTTTTTTCCCCAAGACAGGACTTCTCTGTGTAGCACTGATATCTAGGAACTCAGTTTTATTTTTAGATCAGGCTGGCCTCAAACTTGCAGAAATCTACCTGCCTCTGTTTCCCAAATGCTGTGATTAAAGGTGTGCACCACCACTGCTCAGAAAATTTAGAATCTTTACTAATTTCCATTTGATCCTACTTTTTATACATATAGGCATGGCTGCAGTTTAAACCGCTGATACCATTCTTTTTCTCCCTCCCACACTGCATGAGTCAAGGATGCCAGTACAGAAACGAAAGGCTATGGTTTTACTGGGTCCTGCTGTGGTTACATGTGTGTTCCCCACAGGCTCATGTGTTTTAACACCTTGTCTCCAGCTGGTGGTGCTGCTTGGGAAGGTTGTAGAGCCTTCAGGAGGTAGAGCATTGCTGGGAGAAGTGGGTGTCTGAGGGCCCTGGGGCTTTAGGGCCTGGCCCCACTTTCAGTTTCCTGAGTGTGGATACGATGGGAGCAGCCAGTTCCCAAGGCTGGGGTGCTGTGCCATGCCTTTCCTGCCACAATGGACTATCTCTCTCTGGAGCTGCGAATCGAGATAAGTGCTTTCTCCCTTCAGTTGCGTGGTCAGGGCACTTTTTACAGCAATGAGAAAGGAACTAAGGAAGCTCCCTTGTTTAATTTCTCAACTCGAAAGCCCTGCTCATCAACATATTCCCAACTGCATTATGTAGACTATCTGGGAATGAGGATATATCCTTCATGAGACTTTGGAAGGATCTCTCAAATCTTATCTTTTATTAGAAATAGGTCCCAATTCTATTAGATATACTTTTAGGAAATTAGAATAATCACTCTTAATTACTTCACCTACTAACTTATTATAATTAAAGCTTTTCTTTTATTAAACTAGTTAAACTCTTGCCTGTAACAATGAATAATCTCAGTCTACTACAGAACTTCATGTGAGTTTTCTTACTGCAATCTCACAGACCAAGACGGTCTCAATGGGGCTCTCTTTTTCAGAGATGTACAAAAAGAAAGAATTCTATCACACAAGAAAGCGGCCTCTAGATTTCAGGAAAGCCTCTCATAAGGGCACCATTATTCTCTGAATCTAAGAACAACTCACTGTAAACTTGGTAGTTTTGAGCGATAGTGGGTATTTCAAAATATTCTCTAGTGGCTTTTCAATGACCTCCACACTCTGGCTTTTGTCCTTAACCCCCATTTTTTTTCTTGCAATAAATACTCGATTATGTTACCATGAAATTTATTCCCACGTAGTTGACATTCTTCAATAACTTCTTTTAATCTCTCTTTAGTGTCACCCTGAGAATATGTAATGAGAAAATGTGGAGGAGCAATGAGTGGGGTAGGGAGAGGTGGCACCTGGTATTCAGTGGACATGGGAGCAGCCCGGACGAAGCCACGGAACAGTGTCAGGTGCATGGCTTCCCACCTGTAAGATGAAGGCTCCGAGTACTGTGTTGTAAGGGCCTCACCAAGAGTCAGCTAAGGCACTGTCAGTGAGCTGCCCTTGCTAGGTTGTCTGGGGACGGGTTCCCTTTAGCCTCTCAGCTACTTCTGCACTGAGAATCCCAGGAACCAACTTCTGTCTTTTGTGATACTAGAAGTCGAATCCTGGGCCCTGCGCTTTCTGAGACAGCATCTCGTTCTGCTGCCCGGGCGGGCACTGAGCTTGTGGTTCTCTTCCTCTCATCTTTCCAGCAGCTGGGATGACAGCCTGGCCTGAGTCTGCATTTTTCAGGGGACAGCAAGACCCCAAAGCACCACAAGGTCTCATGACACAAGCCAGAGGGAGGTCTTACAGGGCCTGTGCCTTCTCCAGGGGACGACAGTCCGCTGCAGCTCCAGTAACCTCTCACATATTAATCCCACCTTGTTCATGCATTTTTATGGTTTGGGATCATATCTGATAAATGCTAATCAATATTCAAAGAAAAACTAATTATTGATGTATTTACACAAGCAATGCTATTTTACCTGCCGTTGTCTTTTAAAATAGATTTCATCTCTTTTATTCTATTTGTCTGGGGGTGTGTGCTGCCTGCACACGAGTGTGCACACCCATGCACACTGAGAACAGAGAAGGACGTCAGGTGTCTTCCTCTCTTGTCCTCTTCTACCTTATTGGCTCAGGACAGAATTTCACTGAACTGGAAGCTTGCCATTTGGCTAGACTGGCTGGCTAGCAAGCCTCTGGATATTCCCATGTCTGCCCCACCCCACAAGTCTGGGCTACAGGCATGAACAGTCAATATCCAGCTTTCGATGAGGCTGCTGGGGATTTGAACTCAGGTCCTTATAAGAAAGGGCTCTAACCCACGGGCAGTCTCCCCAGCTCCTATGTGGAGTTTTGGGAATCTCTGGTGGTATAGTTGTTAGTTTTCATACTTGTCCACTAAAATGCTTCTAAAACATTGTGTATGTCTTTAAGAACTACTCTCTATTTAACAGGCGGCACTCTCTTCATCACTACTCACTCACAGAAAGAGAACAGTAAATTCCTTAATTCTTGGGCAGTTACAGAGTAACATTTCACACATCTCCAAAGTTCTGATCTCGAGTTTCAGCTCTAGTGTTCTTGATAAATTGTTTTCCCCGCCTGTGGTCAGCAAGGTCTGGGAACAGTTCTCTCTGGAGGGCACTCATGGAGTGGCCTTGGGCAAGCTTCCTGATGACGCATCTGTGGTCACAGGAACACCCCCATTCTTCACACTAATCACATCTAAACACATTCAAACAACTGTAATGGGGGGGGGATGGTGAATTTGGTGCTCAGCTCTACTCCTGAATAATACAACAAAACCTAAGCTTTAGCTCAGGGAAGATGAACATGGCCTTTTAAAGGTGAACGAGCGAGGCAAGTTGATAGACCACACGACTGCCAGGGAGGAATTCTTGTTTGGATTTTCTAAGTAAGAATTGTGGTGTCTGCTTGATAAGTTTTCCTGAGGAAATGGAAAGAAACATCTATTCATCCCAGATGTAGACAGCTCCGACAAACCAAAGAAAAGACCCCATTCAAGGCAGCATGGTGAGCCAATGAGTTTCTGGGGTGCAAGCCAGAGGCAGCTGCGTCACTGAAGAACCCCACCCACGCCCTTCCACCCCTTAAATGCTCTATCATCCTAAAGGCCACATTCAGCTGGATGAGAGGGTATGGTGACGGACATCTCAGATGGGTCCTCTTCTATGAGGGAGGGCGTGGTGACGGGCATCTCAGATGGGTCCTCTTCTATGAGGGAGGGCGTGGTGACGGGCATCTCAGATGGGTTCTCTTCTATGAGGCAGTGCTGTTGGGCTCCATCTGGTGAGGTTCTTCTGCTTGTCATTATGACTGCCGATTTAAGATCACCAACCCGGAGGAAACAGTTACACTAACGGTTCACTCCAACAGGCCGGTAAATTCTACTTTAAAAACCTGTTTTCAGATGCACCACCTGCTAGGTGTATCAATATGGGAGCTGAAGCCTGACCCAGTAAGACATTTTACCCCACCACCCTTAGTGGCTTCTAACAGCGACACAAGCAAGTGTACGGACACTATTCAGACTGTCTCCAGAGGGGAGTGAGGTACTAGCAGGGAAGTAATGAGGGCACGGTCCTGCGTATGAGTGTTCCCTCTCAGTTGTCCAGTCTCAATTGTAAACTCCCCCACAGGCAGTCATGCACCCGAGAGGCATGGACATACAGGAGGCCTCTCTAGCAGGCTGGGCCACAAAAGCAGACCTTGATCTTCTGTGGCCAATGTCATAGGTGGGAGGTAGAATCACAAGCAACTGACAGGTGTGAGGGGGCCAACGGAGGCTCTGAGCCCTAGGGACAGCATACTCTGTTAGGGCTGGAAGACCTGGCCGCCTCACAGTGGGCAGAAGGCAAGGCAGCCCCCCTAAACAATCCCACACCACCTCATCCACTGGGAAAGGCGCAGACAGAAAGAAAGCTGCAGTGCCAGCCTGTGTGCAAAATGTTCCCGTGGGCTAGTGTGTGTCATCATCCCAGCCGGGGTGATGCCCGGGGACGGTGTGCAAACTTATGAGGTGGGATCGAGCTGGATGAGGGACATGGGATCCAGCCTGTCCCATCGCCTCTGGTCTGCTGAGATGGGAATGAAGACCTCCTGCCGACTCCCATGGCCACGGCTTGCCCATCGGCATGCCTTCAACGGCACCTCTCAACCATGAGCGGAAGCAGGTTGTCCCTCCACAAGCTATTGTCAGGTGTTTGGTCACAACAATGAGAAAAATAGCACACGTGGCAAATGGCAGAAACTAAGAGTTGTGGCCCTGCATCACACAGGGCCCAAACCATGGGGGCAGCTTCTTCAGTGACTTTGTGGATGGTCCCCCTAAGCTGGGGAAGAGTGCTCCCCAGGTGGCAGCTTCGACTAGGCAGTCACAGCATTGATGGCAATCAAAGCCAGCATGGCAGCCAGAAGGGTTCTCAGAGCGCAACTGACTCACCACAGCCCACCGACCAACAGGCTTAACCGACCATCCGCAGCCCACCAATCCACAGGTTTAACTAACCCACTGACCTACACGCTTAACTGACCCCTAGGCTTAACTGATCCACCGACCTTGAAGCTTAGAAGAAGCTGAGACCCACACTGGCAGAGGGACTTGCAAGGGGCAAATCATCCTGCCAGTTATCTGTGTTGGCACCAAATCAGCAGGCTACAAAGACAGTCCCAACAAACACAGCAGCTTCGGCCTCGTGAGGGTGCTCTCCCATGTCACCTTAGTGTGTTTCAAGGACAGAGAGTAGGAGCTAGGCAACCATGCATGCTTTTTATACAGGGCAATGGAGCCAAAGAGGAAAAGCGGCTTGCCTGATCAGGTGGCAGTTGGTACCTGGAGTAGAATTTAGGGTTTGAAATCCCTTGCCTAGCACTCATTTCACCAAATGACATGACCACCTCTAGATGCCTCCTTAGATCCATGTCTTCCCCTATCTTCATCTTCAAAGATGAGCAAAGCATTCAACATTTGCCAGATGATCCAATACATAGACACGTGTTCCTAAGCTGCAGTTCAGGCCCTGCAGGAGCGTGCTCGCTGGGCACACAAAGGGCCTGGGTGTGGGTGCATCTTTACCTTCAAACGCTCGTGCAGCATCCACGAGGTGGGGCCAATCTAACCCTGCGGCTGTATCTGGTAGTGGCATCAGGCCAGGATCTGCACACTTGGACTTATCCGATAAGGACCCGTCGGAGAACCAGAACTCATCTGAGTAGAAACAAAATCAGAGTGTAAGTCAGTCTGTCTCCACCCTGAGTCACAGCATGGGGACCAATGTCCCCAGACTCTGTCAATCTGTTAGTCCGTCAGTCAGAACATGAATACTATCGCCCTCAAAGAGAGTCAGTCAGGCCAGTCAGTCACAGCATGGACACCTTCACCTTCAACCTCACAGGGAATCAGTCAGTCAGTCACAGCATAGGAACTACCACCCTGACAGAGAAATCAGTCAGTCAGCCGTCCGTCCGTCCGTCCGTCCGTCCATCCATCCATCCAGGCAGGCAGGCAGAGTGAGCATGTGTACTATCACCCTCACAGAGAGTCAGTCAGTTGGTTAGTCACAGCATGGGTACCATAGAGCCCACAGAGTACGTCAATATAAGCACCGCAGTACCCAGTATCAGTTAAGTCTGTCAACCCATTAGTCGCTGTGTACATGGTCAGGCATAGCATGAACACTGCTACCCACACAGGGCCAGTCAGTTAGTAGGTCACAGCATGGCTGCAGCCGCTCTTGCCCACAGTATGAGCACCACTCTCCCTGTCTGGAATCAGTCAACCTGTCATTCCATGAGTCATTGTCCTCATAGCCACTCAGTCAGCCAGAGCATCCTCAGAATTGGTCATGCAGTATGAGCACCATCAGTCCCTGCAGAGGTACCATTGTCCCCACACTAACAGCACTGCTGATCCTCCTGGGGTCAGAGAGTGGAGAGCAAGTCCCCACTCAGTCATGGCGTGATTGCTAGAGTCGCCATAGAGTTGGTTACAGCACAGGGGCCTCCATCCTCTCTCACAAAGGTGCCTAAGGAGCTGTATAAAACATGTCCTGCTAAAATAGGAAATATTAAGCTGCCATTACCCAAAAGTGATGGAGGTTTGGCATAACCAGCCAACACGAGACTGAAGCAGGGGCCGCCAGCACGGAGCCCTGAAGAACATCCTCACTTCACGCTCTTGCAGAAGCTTTCTGGAGGTACCCAAATCTCACTGACCTGGGATAAGCTCCTGCTTGTTTCTTCAGCTGCCCCCCTTTAAAACGTGCCCCAACCTCCACACTGCCTTGAGACAGGCTGGTAGCAATCTCTTTCCTGATGACTTACAAAGTCTGAGGAACAAGGTCAGCAAAGCTGAACGGTAGGTAAATATTACAGACATCACAAGGGCCTTTTTTTCACCCAAATGTAGTGAGACGATTCCAACTAAAGATGAGAAGAAGAAAGGAGGTCTCTTCATGACCTACGCGCAGATGTGGCTGGGGCCACTTGTCTGACTTCCCAGGACAGCCCTACTGCTGCCTCACCAGAAGCCCTGGGCCCTCCCTCGCCTCCTGGAACGCTGGACAGTTCTCCTCCATTCCTTTCTCCTCAAGCTCTCACACCAGCTCCTCAGTGCCTAGGACGTTAATGATGCTCATTGTTAGAACTTGCTATGCATCTGAGAATCCGTTCTGAAAGGGCCTGACCGGATGATTTCAAAGCTCCTCTTCTGAACCTGCCCAGGGCGTTGCATGCAGCTGCTTGTGGCTGCATCTGACTAATGAGACCAATCAAAGTAATGACCACCTGGCTGGCTGAACCTGCAATTAAGTTCAGGGGCGTAATTAAACAAATGCACCTGTGATTTCTGCACCTCCATCCTTCTGGGAAGCTGTGAGATGCTGGCATCTGGAATGGGACAGGCATCACTTTGCGTGTATGGCCTTGAAGGACACCCACAGTCTGCTCCCAGTGGCAGTGACACCAGACAGTGCTGTTTCTAGGCGACCATGCTGCTGTGTGGGGATGTCTGCCAACGTGCTCCCAGTCTCCTCTGAGGGACACTGTGGCAGCCTCTCCCTGCACACATCAGTAGTCCATGCCTGCACTGTGCCACTGTCAAGAGGGAAGCCAGCAGCAGAGGCTGGAGCACGGGCTGGGAGAGAAAACACTCAAGACTGTTGGGTCCTTTCTCCGAGGCCTTCTCTGTGGTACGCTGCAGGGGCCACTGGCCAGAGCTGGGAAGAAAACTGTGGCTGGTGTTGTTAGACTAACTGGGACAGTGGCTGGCTGGCACGGTAAAGGAGGGGATGGTGGCCCATGGGAGAAGGAAAGGGACAGTGGCTGGTTCTAATTGAGAAGGTGGGGTGAGAGTTAACATCCTCCTGTGGAAAGATCACTCCCCCAATTACTCAAGGAAACAACCACCTGGCAGTCTGGGGCTAAGAAATTCAAGTTCTGTTTCTAAGGCAAGGTACAAATTAAGAATCTTGGTGCTGAGGGGCAGATGCGAGTGACTGGGTGTGCAGACAGGTGTGAGTCTGCTCACAGGAGAGCATGAGTGCAGTGACCACTAAGTGGCCCTGGGGTCTCAGGAAGTGACCTGCATAACCTGCTCAGTGTCAAGGCCCCTTCTGTCATGGGAGGAGAGGAGATTGCGTGAGACCTCCCCTCTGGCTGGGGCCTCCAGCGCTGTCTTTAGAGAGTGGCTGCTCCATCACATCTTGAGAGCAGGCCAGCCTGACACGGCTGGGGCTCAGCTCTCGGGCTCTGTCTGTAGGAGACAGACACACACGGGGATTCCTGAACCTTCTGAAGGCCAGGCCAGGTGATGTGCTGTGAGGTGGAGCCCTGTCTTCGGAGGTGACACTTGCTTGAGATCCGAGTGACAAGGGGGAGCTGGCAGACACCTGGCCCAGGACTGGCACAAAAGCTTGGGATGAATGTGGGGAGATTTGAATCTCAGCCTGACAACCCGAGCAGGGAGAGCCGCAGGCTGTGCCTGTCTCTCAGACGACCCAGGAACTACACGTGCCTTTCCCAATACTCAAATCAGGTGCACTTAACAGCTTTTCCTTCCATTGAGTGGAAATGAGGTCATTAAGAACAGGAGCAGCTTTTTCAAATTCTTTACATCCAGAGACTCAAACCTGTTATGTCTTTAACTGACACAGACAGATCACTGGACTCTATGCCGGGAAGCCAGCAGGCACAGTCACCATGTCAGAGGACAGTGGGCCCAGAGCTGGCGGATAAGCACTGCCATGGTCTGGTGGGTTTGGCGATGGTGGGAAGAAGGAGTCACCACTAGGCCTGTGATATTACACTCCGTATGTGTTCTCTTCTCCAGGTTTGATGGGTTCTAGAAAAGATTTCTTTGCCATGGCTACCCAAAGCCATCCTTTCAAATCCAACTCTTCAAAAGCCTCGGGGCACCTCAGGAGATTCAGAAAGTGACCAGCTAGGTGACAGTACTGACTAGCTCCTGGCTACCGGTCCCTAGGCATAGTCGTAGAGCCTATAGCAGCATGTGACTGACTCCCAGAAAAGCATCTGGCTCCTCACAGAGCCATGAAGGCCATGCTATGTAACACTTGGGTCAGATAAGATGATGCATGCAGAGAAGAGGGGAATACAAGGTTATAATAGGAGTGTTTCCTGGGCCGAGGAGGGGAGTACTTCCTGGGCCCAAGGAGGTGAGGACTTCTTGGGTCCAAGGAGGTGAGTAATTCCAGGGCCTGAGGAGTAGAGTACCTCCTGGGCCCGAGGAGGTGAGTAATTCCAGGGCCCAAGGAGGTGAAGAACAGACGGGGCATGGTTGGCCTAAATGCATTTCTGGGTACAGGTGGACAATGTTCAGCTTCACCTGGACAGAACCATGCAATTTCTCTGCTTGACTGCATGAGAACCTAGATTTTAGGGGTGGCTCATGTCTAGGCCCTGTTGCCCACCCAACATGCTCTTTAGCCCTTGTGATTCCTAATATCACTCTACCATCCTGACCCTGTCTGACGTCACTGGTATTATTATAAATGCTGAGGGGCCACCCTGACAGCATTGACTAGATGGGTCTTGACTGTGAGCTTTATAGATGACAATACTGTGTCCTGATGTCAAAAGGTTGGATCAGTCTGACAAAAAGACCTACTCAAGCTAGAAGACATCACATGGACACCCCAAGTCTTCATGAGCCACAGTGTTTCTGTTTCTCTGAGAATCTAAAAGGTGCTCCCAGGCATGCGTTCCTTGGTGTTCACCACTGGAGACCTGCTTCTGGGAAATCAGGGCTCATACTGCAGCAATTCAGAATGCTGCCACATTCTCAGAGGGCTGTGTCCCTTTGTGGGGGATGGAATCTGCGTAACACAGGAAGGCACTGGATGAATGGATTCCGAGGGGACAGATGGAAACTGTCACACAGATTTTGGAGGTGGTCACGGACCAGGAACTAGCATCCTCCAACTGGATCATGGGCAGCCAGAAGGGAATCAGAGGTGTTCTGGGGAAGATAAGTCACTACATGCTATTGTAGAGATTCTTATTCACATCCAGTTACACATTACAGGTTTGCACGTCTATCCCAGAACAGAGTTCTGAGCAGCTGAAGGCTCGAGGAGACACGTTACCAAACAAGGATGTTTTATGAGAGCACCTCAAGAAGGGACAAGGACCTGGCACATCTTGCTTCTTCCCTCATTATGCCTTGATACTATGGACATATCTGAAAGGATTCAAAGAAAGCATGAACTACCTATCATTCAGAGAGGGAAAAAGCACAGAACTTGAACTGTTAATGCTAAGAAAGAGGCCAGCATGAAAGGCTACATATTCCAGCTACAGGCTATTACAGGACCACAAAACCAGCAGAGAAGCCAAATTTGCTATAGGTAAGCAGGCAGGAGGGAAACTGAAGAACTGGGCTTTTGAAGGCCATAAAGCGGGTCTGGGCAATGCTGTGGGGGTGGGCATGTGTACCGACCCCATACAGAGCATGCATAGAGTGGACACTAAGCCAGAACTAGGGCCTGGCTGACAGCCATGTGTCAGTGGGCTCTACAGTTAACCAAGGCGCCATGCAGCTTGTGGTGGGGTGGGGAATGGGATGGAAACCACAGTATTCTCTGCTCATCCTAGGAACCTAAAACGTGTCTAAGAAGTGAGATTGTTTATTATTATTATTTATTATTATTCATTTAAAGAAATTGAAGCTAAAAACTGCATTTCTCACGGGGGGGGTGGGGGGAGAAGGGCTGAATGGAAAATCCAGCAACACAGACCACTTGCAGTGGAAATAGACAAAATAAGGGCATAAACCAGAACTTCAGTGGTTGCACACTTACTAGGTCATCCTGAGCTACACAAGGCCCTGCCTCAAAAGGGGATAGGCAGCTATGACATTCAGAGGACCACGGGCAAACACGATCAATGTGTGTCCTGCTATTGAGAAACTCGGGGGATTTATAACAGGCAGGCACCATGCTCCTAAAGAGATACATTAAGCACTGCCCAAGATGAGATCCTCCCCAAGCTTGTTAAACATTATTAAGAAGCCTTATGTCAGATAACTTGAGATGCTTATACACACTGCAGAAGTTAAATTGGTTCTAAAGATGGTTCTTTTTTTGATGAAATTTAAAAACCAACCTTAATATTAATTTCTAGTTAAACTGTTATCTTTTCTGCACAATTGGAATGGGGGCAGGGCGCAGAAATTAGCATTAAAAAATATCAAAACCTAACACACACACTGGGACTAGGGAGGCAGCTTGGTGTGTAAAACCCCTGCTCTGCAAACATGAGGACCCGAGTTTGGATCCCCAGCTCCCAGGTAAAGGCCACGCATGCTAACGTATGCTCGTAACCATAGTGCCAGCAAAGGACATGCCAGATCCACGCATGCTAACGTATACTTGTAACCATAGTGCCAGCAAAGGACATGCCAGATCCACGCATGCTAACGTATGCTCGTAACCATAGTGCCAGCAAAGGACACCCCAGATCCCAGGGCTCGCTGGGCAGCCAGGAGAGCTGAATGGCAAAGTCTGGGTTCAGTAAGAGACTCTGCCTCTACAGATGTACATCCCTACACACATACACACACACACACACACACACACACACACACACACACACACACACGACACTAAAGATTATAATTTTAAGGCAATCATCAGTTTGACTTGTGACCAGGGTGCAGGTGAAGCTGGGCACAGGGAAATAGAGATGAAATGCAGAGGGTCATAAAGTCGGAGCTGGGTCTCCTAACACTCCCCCACCTAGGACCATGAGAAGGGAGGGCTGAATGCTTGGCACAACCTGAAAACTCACCCCATGCCACTGTGCTTTTTGCAAAAGTTAAGACGTTACACATCACTTCCTTCGGAGATGAAGTAAAAACAGTATTTGATAATAATGTCTAATGTAAACCACCTTACAGTTTTGCTAGTTAAAAATGACTTAAAAGACAAAGAAAACAGTGCCAAACAACTGATATCTAATTTCGCATGTGCACTGGGGATATCTAACTAGAAGAGCATATCTACCCCAGGTGTCCCATGTGCCCACCCAGGCAGCCAGGGTGGCCTGGCCTCCACTTACTCCGTAGGCTCCCCATGCTGGGCGCAGGGTGGGTCCTTGGGGGCAGCGTGCTGTGGTAGGGTGGAGTGGTGCTGAACAGAATGTCGTTGGGCAGGGCCTGGTCCAGGATGGAGCTTCGAGAACTGGCAAAGGAAGAGCCCCTCCGGTTGCTGCATACACTCTCATCGGACAGTGTTCGGTACAGTGACCTCCGTGGAGACAGGTTCCCATAGAAGGAAAACTAGGGGTTGAACAAGGCAGGGGGCATTAACAATCTGAAGGTGTCAGGAGCAGTGATGCACACATATAATGCCCCTGTGCGTGGGAGGCTGACAGGGGCACTGCTGAGAGTTCAAGGCCAGCCGGGTTACATGGCAAGTACAAGCAAGTCTAGGCTGCCATACCAAAATCGTCTCAAAACCAAATAAAACACCCAAGGTAAACATGCAGTCTGAACTGTCTGACTGTGCTACGGGGTGGCATCCGCAAGTCTTCTGTTAGTCCAGGAAAGCCAAGCATGTGCCTAGAAGTCAGAGGTCCCTCCTCTGACATTCTGTGAAATACCTGGACAGATTAGACATGTACGGCTTTATTAATTCTGAAATGTTGAATGGAACCATGGAGAAGCAAGAGCTCCTAGAAATATATAAGCCGCCATTTCAGACAACTGATATCCACAAAAGCACACGCAGTGGCTTGATGGTAATCGGAAATGACTACATTTTAATATCAGGCAATTGACATGAGGGTCACCTGAGTCTCAATAACAAAACTAATTCTGAACACTGATATCTTCTGAGCCATATAAATGGGTTCAAGAAAAGTAGTTTAAATCCAGTAAATTCAGCAGTCCATTTAAAAATGACCACTTACAAAGTCTGTGCTATAATTGTTGGAAAGCAAATTACAATCAATGGAACAAAACTATTGCGAGGGTCGGCCTTGCCAACTGACATAATCTAGAATCACCTGGGAAGAGTGTCCCAAATGTCCACTTTGGGTTAGCCTGTGGGAATGTGTATGGGATGGCCCAGCCCACTGCGGGCGGCACCATTCCCTCAGCATGGGCTCCTGGACAGTATGCAGTAGAGTGGAGAAGCTGAGCCGAGCACAAGCAAGCACACATACACCCATTTCTCGCTGTTCTTGTCTGTAGATGTGACGCAACCAGCTAGCTGTCTGAAGTTCCTGCCTTGACTATATACATTTATAGACTGTAATCTGAAACTGCAAGATGAAATAAATCTTTTTTTATTCTCAGCTGCTTTTTTAAAAAACAAAAACAAAACAACTGCAAGAGAAATGAAACTAGGGTAGCCAACCATAAGGAAAGCCCCGACATCACCGTGTGCCATATCTCAGGCAAAACAAATCCCAGCAAGAGCAGCAAGGACTCGTGAAAAGTCAGACCTGGTCCGGATCAACACCCCTTCTCTGCCACGCTGCACCACTTTCCTCTCATGTAAATGCTCTTTCTAGAACACTCATTTCTGATACATACAGAAGTGGGTATTAACATTTCTGGATATGGCCAGGAGACTAGGAATCTTTCCATTGCCAGCGCTCCACTCGTTCTGTGTGGCCTCTCCCGTGAAGAAAGCAACTGGCATGTGTGTGAGCTGCAAAGCTCATTTGTACTGGGAAAGGGAAGTGATTTATCTTTGAAGCAAACACACATGTGGAGTAGGAGTTCACCACTCTGAGACGCTGTATGCTGTGGAGCCATCCGCCCTTGAGCCCAAGCACACGCAGGCCCCTAACTGGATCTGACACAGCTGGAAGAAGGCTCACCGTGAGGCCGCTGGTGAGATTCCCTCTTCACAACCCAGCGAGTTCTTTAAAGCTGAGTGTAGGCGCTTAGATGAAAGTGGACGGGGACAGGGAGGATGAGGGCAGTGCCCGACGGTGCTGCTCTGGGAACACAAGCCAGCTCACGGTGTGCTGTTCGCAAACGGGAACCCAGCACATAGCTGGCTGCTCACTGCCATCCCAGGAAACAGCCCACTCTCCCACTTAAACCAACGAAGCTTAGATTACAAGTGAGAGAGGGGTTCTGTTCTGGTACCAAATGTTAGGGCATGCGTCACATTCCACCACCTGAGTCTCAGTGTCTAGCAAACAGAAGTGACTGGCTAAACTTATTTAGGATCTTTTAATACTTTGAGATATTTTGTAGAATTGTTTTGTTGCATTCACTTGTTACAGTGTGTGGGGCACATACATGTCATGATGGACAGGTCAGAGGGTAACTGGGGGTGTCCACCTTCTCCCTCCTCACGTGGGTGCGAGGGGCAGAGCCCGGGCCGTCAGGCTCAGCAAGGCCCTTAGCTGCTAGGCCATCTTGGTTCCTCCTATTTTGCATTATTTTAAAAAGTGGCTTACAAGACACACACACACACACACACACACACAGATAGGTAGGTGGGGGAGGGAAAGAGAGAGAGGGAGAGAGAGATGTGGGGGAGAACTTGAGGAGAGCAAAGCGAAGAACAGTGAATTCCTTTCTTGAGGAGGTGCTGCTAAGCATGGGGACGGTGCAGAGCTGTCTCTCTGAGCTCTGCAGCTCTGTAAGGCGGAACACAAGGTTTCAGAGGGGTTGTGACTAGCTCCCATTCACTTCTGGAACAGACAGACTCCCAGGAAGACCTGGGCAGGGCACAGGCTGGAGGGCCTGGGTGAGGTCTGGCTGCCGGTCTAGGCACTGCTAGGCTCCTGTGTCACTTCTAGCATAGTCCTGAGCCTGGAAGACAGTTCCTGTCATAGTCTTTTATCACATCAGCATACAAAGGCCACTTGCATAAGCTCATGTGAGGTCACAGCTGGAGCTAAGCCCTTAGGGGAGGCTACCTGGTTTGCAGAGCACCTTCAGGACTACAAAGTTCCCACCCTTGCTCCTCAGGTTTGCTTGCCTTCTGAGGGACTTGCAGAGTAGGGTGCAGCTCTTGCCTAGAATGTGCAAGGTCCTAGAGTTCCAACTTCTAGGACCAAAACCAAAACCGAAAACCAAACAACAAACCAAGCTGGAGCAGTGGTGGCGCACACCTTTAATCTCAGCACCCGGGAGGCAGAGGCAGGCAGATCTCTATGAGTTCTAGGCCAGCCTGGTCTACAGAGCTAGTTCCAGTATAGCAAGAGCTACATAGAGAAACACCGTCTTGGAGGAAAAAAAGGCCCAAACTCTGGCAGTGGCCATGGCTACTCTGTCCTGGACTGTTGGCGGGACCACAGGAAGCCTGAGGAGAGTAGCGTGGCGCCCCACAGTTACTTCAGACTGACTGTAAGTGCTCCTGGTGACTCCAAGGCCCTCACAATCACTCACCTTCCGTCTTCCCTCCTCCACTAAGGGACTGTCGGGAAGCATCAACTTCAGAAAGTCATCTTTGGATAGGACGTGTTGAGCTTCTGGAACAGAGTCTCCCACCACTGCTGGATGCTGAGTGGCTGCAGACATGATGTCCATCTCGCCATATATCCTGATGGAATAAACCAGAACAGAGGTTCACAGGAGTTGTGGCTTACCTAGAAGACACCTTGGTGGTCAGATGAAGGTCCAGGAAACATCTGTAAAGGCTGAGAGAGAGTCCAGTAGGAAGACCTGAGTTCAATCTCCCAGAATCCAGATGAGAGGGGGAAAAAAAAGAGAGGTATGGCAGTATGCTTGGCACTGGGGCAGCAGAGACAAGTAGATCCATAGGCTCACTGGGCAGTCCGTCTAGACTAATTAGCAAGTTCCAGACCAGTGACAGGCACTGTCTCAAAAATCACAGTGGGGCTGGGTGATAGTAGCACACATCTTTAATCCCAGCACTTGGGAGGCAGAGGCAGGTGGATCTCTGAGAGTTTGAGGCCAGCCTGGGCTACAGAGCAAGTTCTGGGACAGCCAGGGCTGTTATACAGAGAAACCACCTTGACAAACAAATAAACAAACAATCACAGTGGTGGACAGAGTCTGAGTCACATTAGGCCAAGGTTATTGGTACGTGTACACACACACATGCACTCACAAACACACTTTTTCTCTCTGGAAGCCCGCAGTTCTCAGTTCTGGAAATTCACTGTGTGCACGTGTGTGTGCACATGTGAGTGTGCCATCCTACAGCATTCCGCTTCTGTGAAATGAGCTTAAAAATAGTTAAGATTTCTGAATAATTCACAGACGACTCAGATCCCCAAAACCCGAGATTAAAAACACTACCAACTTTAAAAGAAGGCCACACTTCCCTCCTAAACTGTGTCAGAAAATAGCTTCCATAATCATCAGAGACGTTAGGCGCTGCAGTGACATGAAGCTCCCTGGGGCTGGGCAGCAGGACCCCATGGCTTCCAGGGAAGAGAGAAGGCTGCCCCAGGTGGCCTCGGGTTTAAGAGAAATTGGCTGAGGCATGAGCCAAGCAGGTTTCATTACTGGTGACTTCACAAAGTTGTTTGGATAAATAAAGCCACTGTCTCCCTTAATTACAAGGATATGAAAATGTATGTATAAGCTACAAAAGCCTGCCATGTTGAATTACTGTGCCCAGGTCCTTTCCCGGAGAGACTAGGTAGTTACTCTGGCAAGGTTTGTGGTCAAAACATTATCTGAGCAGCCAGACACTCCCGGGGACCCAGGATAATCAGGCTGGATGATCTGTGTTACACAACTGTAAACATGAGGCTCAGGAACTGGCTGCCCGCAGTGGAGGGCTACAGAGGGTGACCCTGAGTCACTGCAGCACTGAGGTGTCTGCTTCAATGAAATGCTACCTCGTCACAGAGTGACAGCTCACGGGGGAGTAAGGATAGGAAACAGACCAGGGCCTGTCCACAGTGACTAGGCCTGATGGGAAACTCTCTATGGCTTTCTGCTTATTCCTCTCTACCTTAAAGTCCAGGTTATGCTGACCGTGTGAGCAGGCAGCTGGGACAGTAGCTCTCCAGACATGACTGGAGAAGGGACAGGCTTGTGTTAGATAGGGCATGAGAAAGGGGCCACCAGAACTCCAAAACCTTGGGGACTTTTGCAGATGAATCTTCTAGGGAGAGAGCCACACATGGCTTTTAGGAATGGCATGTCCAAGAAGTACTTGACTCTGGGTCCCAACATCAGGTCTGGGAAGCACTCTAGATCATCAGGCCCTGTTTGATTTAGGGGAGACAGAAAAACCTCCAGGTTTCAACAGCCGCAGTGTGGACGAAGCCAAACCACGATCATGCAGCTTACAGGGGGCGCTTCTAGCTCCCATGGGGTAAGACTCACCAGCACTCTCTGCTAAGCTAATTCTGGGAAAACGTCTTCAGTGATGTGCCGTAAATATGTTCCAAGGTTTATTCTGTGCTGGCCACTGGCTACACAGGGACCCTGGATAACCCCTAGCCTGAATGTACAGATATACACGCATGAGGGAGTATACAGAGAGTGCAGAGAAGAGGCCGCCCTGGGTCGCTCGCTGTGCTCAGAGGCTCCGAAGGTTGACTGACAGGAAGCAGGGACACTTGCAGGTACCAGGCACAACTGTTCCTCCACTTATGCTATTTCAAAATACAGGATACTGTGGGCAAAACCATCATAGAAGGCTCTATTGCACAATTTTAAAGGAATTGGAGATCTTTCTTTGTCCCTTCCTCCCTTTCTTTCTGGTGGTGTATGCATGTCTATGCATTTGTGTGTGTGAAGGTTTAGGTCAGAGGTTGAAATTGAGATGTCTTTTTCTGTAGCTTTTGGTAGTGATATTTCATTTGCATTTTAATAAATAGTTCTTGCCTGAAGTTCAGAGAGTAAAACAGCCACACTGGTCAGCCATACAGAGCTGGCAGTGGTGGCACACACCTTTAATCCCAGTAGCCACACTAGTTAACCATAGAAGCCGGGCAGTAGTGTTATACACCTTTTATCCCAGCCCTAGAGAGGAATATAAGATGGGAGGAGACAGCTCTCACACACGGTCTCATTCTGAGATCCCTGGAGGTGGGATCGCCATTTCAGACTGAGGTAGAGGTAAGAGCCAGTGGCTGGCTGTTTTGCTTTTCTGACCTTCAGGTTGAACCCCAATTTCTGTCTCTGGGTTTTTATTAATCGTGCTTCAACTCCCCATCTTAGTTTTGAGACAGGGTCCCTTGCTGGACCTGAAGCTCACTGTTTTGGCTGGGCTGGCCGGCCAGGGAGCCCGGGGAACACCTGTCTGCACCTGGGTTCCAGGTGCTACCACTCCACCGTTTACTGCTTACATAGGGTACTGCCAGCGCTGAATTCACAGCGGTGCTAGCCTCATGGCTGTCCGGCAGCTTCCTGAATGGCTCTTCCAGTAATCTGGTAGGTGGTATGCTAACAGGACTCAAAAGCCATCCTTGCAGTCCTGAATGGATGTCTTTCCTTAGAACCTACTGGACATGCCTTCAACAGTTATGGCTGACGTGTGAACACACATGTGGGCTAGAGTCCTACACTGACACATGCCTGACATATCTACTCTGGGCTCAAGTCCTAGGAAGTGGGGGCAGGATGAAAGACGTCCACAGGCCTTCCCTGTAACACAGGCCTGAGCATACGCATGGGAGAATGCCACTTGTCCCACACCACGGGATCAGGACAACTTCTTCGGTGCGGGGCTGCGGCAGGGACATGCCGGGCCCCATCCAGCATATGTGGAGTTGTTCCCCAGGGATGCCAAGCCCCTACCCTCAACACTCCTGTATCACCCCTTTCCCTGGATGTTAGTATGGCTCACTCATAAACATGCACAGAGCCTGGGCCCCACCCACCGGGTTCCAACAGTGCTTTCTGGAATTTACAGAAGGCTTGGGATGCACTTCATGAAGTGCGCAGCAGACAGAACACCAATGCATGGCAGACACCCACATGTCTCCCTAAGGTCAGCAGTTATGTGAAAGGCACAGGAGAAAGGGCCTTCTCAAACATTTTGCAAGAAATTGACATGATTCTCTATATTCAGAGATTCCATGGACAATTTCAGCACTAACACAAGGGTCACCTTAGAAACTAGAAATGTGATAGCTGGGTTTAATATGGGTCATTTTACCAGTCACCAGGGCTAGTCCACAAACATCTCTTAACTCTGAAGTACGTCCTTTAAGAGTCCCTGCACCTCCCATAAACCGTGCATCCACGGCACCCAGCCCACGCCTACACCATGGCAAACTCCCACAGCGCAGCACAGGATTCAGACCTTAGGACACATAGTTTCTTAGGCTTCTCAGATCATCCAAACCTTCAGTTTTTCCTCCTTTCACACACACAGACTATCCCCCCACCTGCCCATCAAAGCTCAAGAGTTCTACAAAACAATCAGGTAAAGCGCTTTTGCTTGTGTGTTCTCTGACTGGAATTCGTGCCGCCCTTGGCCTTGAGATACCATAGAGTCTGTGCTCACACCATTGCCAGCTGTTACCATGACTCCACTGCAGACAGATTTTTGGATACAGAATCAAAGACAGCAGAGTTTTACATTTTTTTTAACTTATAAAAGTCAAGGGCTGGAGAGATGGCTCATCAGGCAGAGAGAGGGCTTGCTATCTCAATGTGCAAGCCAGACGATCTGAGTTCAATCCCAGAAGCCCGTATGGCGGATGGAGAGAACCAACTCTACAGAGTTGTCCTCTGACCTCAAGACCCTTGCTATGGCGCCGCTCCACATCATCATCACTACAATAAGAGTAAAACGAAGACTTTAGAGAGAGAAACATGGATGCCAACACTTACAGAGTTTAAAACAGAAGCCGGGAGATGGGGAAGGCTCAGTGGGTAAAATGCTTGCCTTGTAAGCACAGGAACTTGAACTCCATCCCCGGCACGGGAGGAAAAAGCTAAGCATGGTGATCTGCACTTGGAATCCCACTGCCAGGGAACTGGAGACGCCGCTGGGCTGGGGCTCAAGGGCTGGTCAGCCTCCACCTACTTGGTAAGCTCCAGGCCAACGAGAGGCCCTATTGTTCATTTGTTTGTATGATTTTTTTTTAAACATCTTTTAACTCTTTACTCTTTTAGGGGCCCACCACCTAGCTCCCAAATAAATCAAACAGAGTCTTATCCTTACTTATGAATGCCCGACCCTAGCTTGGCTTGTTTCTAGCCAGCTTTTCTTATCTTATCCCAGTCACTTTTGCCTCTGGGCTTTTTTTCCTTTCCTTCCTTCCAGAGACCTTACTTTCGCTCTTCTCTCTGGCTGGCTGGTGGCTGGTCCCTGGCGTCCTCCTCTCCTTCTTTTCTGCTCCTTCTTCTCTCTTGTTCTTCCTTGTTCTTTTCTAAGATTTCTCCTCCTATGTACACTCTCTGCCTGCCGGCCCCGCCTATTCTTGCTCCTGCCTCACTATTGTCCTTGCAGCCTTTTATTAGGCCATCTGGTGCTTTAGACAGGCACAGTGACACAGCTTCACAGAGTTAAACAAATGCATCATAAACAAAAGTAACCCACCTTCGAATAATTTTCTACAACATCCTATCTCAAAGAAGGTAGATGGAGCCTGAAGAACATCCCAGAGGCTGTCCTCTGGATTCCGCCTGACTGTACAAACATGCACACGCTTATGCTGTGCTGGCTGGTTTTGTGTCAACGTAACACAAGCTAGAGTCATCTGAGAAGTGGGAGTCTCGACTGAGAAAAAGCCTCCATAAGATCAGGATGTAGGTAAGCCTGCAGGCCATTTTCTTAATTAGTGACGGGGGGGGGGGGGTCCAGCCCATTGTGGATGGTGCCAATCTTGGGCTGGTGGTACTGGGTTCTATAAGAAAGCAGGCTGAGGAAGCCATGAGAGCCAGTAAGCAGCGAGCTTCCATGGCCTCTACATTAGCTGCTGTCTCCAGGTTCCTACCTGCTTGAGTTCCTGGCCTGGTTTCCTTCAGTGACAGACTGTGACGTGGAAGTGTAAGCCAAATAAACCCTTTCCTCCCCAGTTTGCTTTTGGTCATGGTGTTTTATCAGCAACAGTAACCTTAACTAGGACACACACACACACACACACACACACACACACACACACACACACACACACACCAGACACACACACACGAGTTTGAAACAAACATTTCATGGCTGCCCCTTTCCAGAAACTGCACTTCCTATGGGAGGAAAGGAGAAAATGAACATGGCTGCCAATGTAACAGGAAGCCACTTACCTAGGGCAATCAGTCACTTCGGGCTCTTCAGGCGGTGGGCTGCCTTCTGACTTTTTCCAGCCAATGACATATTTGTTGGCTGCCCCTTGTCTATGGTAAGGCTTTGCCACGGCCCCGGGTACCTGCTGACCACTACTGTGAGAAACGATGTAGACCTTGGAGCTGTCCAGAGACCCAGTGCTTTTGGAACAGTGAGCAGAGGGGCTTCCTGAATGGTGAGAGCCACTGTGGAGAAAGACAAAGGCGGAAACACTGTCACACACAGCAGTGATGTGGTCAGAGGTGGCCACTGGGCTGGGAGGGCAGGGTGACCTCTCTGCCGCACAGCTTCCTGGGTGTGAAGCCCCCTGTACAGCGGCTCCCACGGTCACATGTGGGCTCTCTTGTGGCAAGAACAATATGAGAAACACAGCTGGAGTACGAACTGCAGTACAAGGCAGGCAGGTGGCAGGGCCACTCGGCGCCTGAAATCCCACCTCAGCAGCCCAAGCCTCAGTCTCACTGCAGGTAGAAAACCCAAGGTTGATGAGGAGCTTCAGCCCAACTCCTCATGGATTCTCTAATCCACTAACCTATCAAATTAATAGATGAGTAATTTGAGACAGTCCCTTCGAGCACCTCCTTCTCTATGAAAGGCAGTGCCCCAGGAAACCCCATTGCTGCCATACAGACTCCACAAGTCCCCAAGAGGATCCTGACTCCTGACACCAGGTTTCTTACAAGTGTCTTGAGCTTCGAAAAGATGCTACAGGGCAGCAAGACCCCAGTGAAGCTTTCATAAAATGGTCGCCTTTTATCCGATCCTGAGAAGACTGTGGGAATCATCTCCGAAGTCGAGCTCACGTGATCCCTGAATACAAAGTTACCCAGCACTGAACATACTTCACTAAACAGAACCTCCACACCCTCTGTCCCCTCTGCCCTGAAAACCAGGCTGCCTCTGGGCTCCCCTCCCCTCCCTTGTGTGGTGACTGTGTCCCGCTGCTTAGCTGTCTACCCCCAGCAGAGAGCTGTCCTCAGCAGTGCACCCTCAGCCAAGGTGCTGTAAGGCCAAGACGGGGGGGGGGGGGAATGCGGGTGGCGGCTGTGATTTTAATCTTGTTGACTAGATCTGGAATCCTGGGGTGACAGTTGTGTCTGAGGGTATGACAAGGACCCACTCTGAATGTGGCAGCAGCATCGCACAGACTGGGTCCTGGGCTCAATACAAAGGAGCCAGCTGAGCACCAGCATTTATCCGCGTCCCGACTGCAGGTGCCATGTGCCAGCTGCCCTGCTCTCCTGTCACAATGCCCTCCCCACCAGGATGGACTGCATCCCCCAAGCCATGAGCCAAAATGAACCCTTTTCCTCAAGCTGCCTTTGCCATGGATTTTATCATAGCAATGACAGAGAAGCTCGATGGAACAGGGGCTTCTCAGGGAGGCCTGTGCCTTCTGAACATACTGGAAAGAGCCTTCTCACCTGGGAACAGCAAGGAGCAAGGCCTGCAGGTGGCAATCAGTTTTAGCCATGAGGAAAATACGGTGTGAAGGCTGTCACATGGAGGCTAAAGATAGGGATTCTAGTGTCGGGCAATGTCACTTGGCCAAGCAGAACGTCAACAGTTCAAGACATTTCAGTTACATGAGGCAAAATGACATAAAAAGTTAAATGAACCAAGGAGAGTGTAGCTTTACCCCGCTGGCTGCATATACAGCACTCATGGCTGCCCCTGCCCTTTAGTGATGTCCAGGGGAGGGCAGGGGAGAGTTCTAGGGAAAACTCTGGTGTCCACTGCTCAGGAGGCCTGTCTAGGGGCTTGCAGGCACCACCTCCTGGAGACACACCTATTAGTCCTAGGTCCTAGAAGACTGTCCCATTATGGTTTGTCCAGCCGTGCTCTGTGGCTGGGAGCTCTGAGAAGTCAGGGAGTGGCCCAGAGCCCAGTGCAAACGTCAGTGGAAGTCACACTGCCTGATTAAATCCCACCCACAGATACAGTGACACACGTTTCTTCTCTGAGTCTTTGAAGAGAAGGCAGAAATGTGAAATTATCAGTTTTTAAACTAATATATAGATGTCTGTCAAGTAGGTATGCAAAACTACACACAGACATGTATCATCCATCTATATTCAGAACACAATTCCCTGATATTTGGCTTCCCCCTCACCCCAACACTGAGGGGTTGGTTGAATTCACCAGAGCCTAGAGCTATTTCACAAACAAATCAATTAATTTTGAGACAGGATCTCACTAAAATGTTCAAGATCACCTTTAACTGACTATATGTCCCAGGCTAGCCTTGACTAACCTTAGTAGCTGTGATTATAGATCCACACCATCAGGGATTATAGGCCCCCACCATCAGGGATTATAGGCCCCCATCATCAGGGATTATAGGCCCGTACCATCAGGGATTATAGACCTGCACCATCAGGGATTATAAACCTGCACTTATAGCTGACTGGGTGCTCTTTATTTAAAAATCCCAGTTGGGAGCTGGGAAGATGGCTCAGCATTTAATTGTGATCATTGCACTTCCAGAAGATCTGAGTTTGGTTCTCAGAGCCCACACTGGATGGCTTACAATGGTCTATAACTTCAGCTCAAGAGGATCCAACCCCTTCCCTGGCCTCTGAGGGCAACTACACTATGCGCACACACCCACACACAGAGCTAAAACACAAGTTCCAGCTGTACATAAATGGTCACACCAGAAACCTCAAGTCTGGCCAGCCATCGGGCTTCAGGGTCACAGATGGTTTGATGGTGTTCACAAGCTTACACGGGGGGGGGGTGGTCATGGTGGTGGTGGTGGTTCCCTGATGAAGTGTCTACTACTGTGCCTTCCGTCTTCCGGGGTCCCTAACTGTTTTTGACAGACACGGTAAGATGATGCTGTCATCTATAAATGAGCTGTGCTGTATCCAGAGTTAACCTGGGATGCAGGTGGCCTGTAGGGTGGACATGGCTGGTAGACACTAAAGATTACCCAGCTTGCAGCTCTTTATCAGAAGGCATCAGTGGCACAGGCTGAGCCAGGAGAGAGAAGTGGCAATCCCCTCACATTTAAAGGGAGAGTAAAGTCACGGGGACAGACTAAACATGCAGACCTCCACAACAGAGCTTTGGAGGCAAAAACTACCGCTCCAGGAAGGAGCAGGTGCAGCGTGGCCCACGACGGCTCACCTGGAGTGAGAAGAGACCTCACTGAGGTCACCCATGCTGCCGTCTGCAGCACTGGTGGAGATGGCAGAGGCATAGCCATGCAGGGTATACATCTTGGCAGGTTCATCGTCAGCTCCCGAGACATCAGCAGCATCAGCCCACTGTTCGGCCCGGCTGTGGAGCAGAGACCTGCTACCCGTCAGATGCACGGGGCCCAGGATGGTGGCTGGCATGCATGGAGTGGTATCGATGCCACTGTCAGTGGAAGCGCCTTTGATGTAGGTCAATCCCAGTAGCTCGGGGTCCATTAGGTCCCCTGATCCAAAATGCTTGTCATCGCTGTTGCTGGACGTGTTACTGGAGAGAGTGTTGCTGCTGGAGTGGCTGGAGCAGCTCTTATCCCCGATCTGGAGGAGAGGACGGACAGAAGACAGCCTTTGGGTGACCCCATGCCCTGCCCTCCCCAAACACTAGACTATAGCTGGGACCTGGGCTGGATTCTGTGTGCTCCTGGTGCTGCTTTTCTCCACAATAGCCTTGTCATTTTAGAGTGTGTGTGTGTGTGTGTGTGTGTGTGTGTGTGTGTGTGAAGGTAACAGTGCTCAGCCTCCTTCTGTTTCTCAGGATGCCAGTCTATTTTCTTGTAGAGACAGCATCTCTGGCTTTCACTTGTAACCTGCCGACTCAGCTGTCTGAGAAGCCCGGGGATCTGCCTGTGCCTGCCTCTCCAGTGCTGGGACTGCCAGGGTGCATCACCACACCTGGATGGAAACAGGTGCTAGGGACCAAACTCAGGTTCTCATGTTCACACAGCAGACACTCTGCCCACTAGGCCACCTCTCTAGGACACCAGCCTGCACAGGCCCTGCCTCCTGACTCCCCCCCCCCCATTACTGTCATGAGCTCAGCATCCTTTCTTTGGTCAATCACAGGTGTATAACACACGAAAGTAGATCACATGTCTCTGAGAAGGATTATATAGACTGGGAAGGATGTAAAGACTAGGTAGAGAAGGAGATTACATTTACAGCCAATTTACAGTCATTTACGGCCAATACAGCATTTTCTCTTAAATGTTCCAATGCCAGATCAAGTTTGGGGAAGGAGATCCAGGTTTGAGTCATGATGGTAAAACATCTGGTTAGTCCCTGGAACTTTCTGAGCCTATAATGCCATATGGTTCCTGTGCAGAGAAGCACTCTGAAACCGTGATGTGCCCTGCAAACAAGCATGTGGGTTTTTTTTTGGGGGGGGGAGGCTAAAGCTAAATGGTGTCCCAAGAAGAGAGGTTCCAGAACACACCTGTTTGAAAAGCACTCAGTGCTTCCAGTCCCTGAAAGACCAACGACAAACACAACAGGAGAGATCTCCTCTGTTCACTGTGTTCAGACTAGCCGCTGGCCATCTCTCTTTTCCCTCCATCCTACTGAGCGCTCAGGTTTGACCCTGTCCCCTCTGACAGAAGTACTGCAGGAACTGCAGGGTGGGTGTGAGCAGACTGGGAAGTGACTCAGTGCCAGGCAAAGCTATGGCTGTAGGAAGAAATGCTGTGTGCAGTTAAGGGACTGTAATGCTCACTGCTGACAAAGAGGGGGAAGAGCATTGCCCAGGAGTCTGCATGTTCCTTTCACCTGCACATTTTCAAAATGTAGAAAGGCCAATCCTCTGCACTGGGTCTCACAGAAAGCTGAGTCCAAGTCAGTCGCCTGTGGGACTAGCCTTGTAGAGGCTATGGAAGTCTGTGCGTGGGCAGAGCAAGGAACGTGTTGTGGGTGGACTGCTGCCACCGTGCACAGTCAGCAGGCAGCCACGGTCACTGGGCACCTCAGTGACGTCAGCAGGCACCGTGCACAGTCAGCAGGCAGCCACGGTCACTGGGCACCTCAGTGACGTCAGCAGGCACCGTGCACAGTCAGCAGGCAGCCACGGTCACTGGGCACCTCAGTGACGTCAGCAGGCACCGTGCACAGTCAGCAGGCAGCCACGGTCACTGGGTACCTCAGTGAGGTCAGAAGAAGAACCCGTCTCAGTTTCTACGACTGCACTATCCCATTAAGTGGGTAAATGGTTAACTAATTACACCTGGGGACAGGAGCTCGACACTGTCCCCTGGGACACGGAGGCTCGATGCACATGTTGGCTTTCCCAGGAACCTGCTGTGCATCCTTTCTGTGAGCTCCTTCACAAGCTGGGGGGTGAAAATATCCTCGTTTCCTCATCTGTTAGCCTCTCGTATTAAAGCATCCTGTGTGGTAAACAACACATGCTAGGTCACTGCCACACGCGTGCCACCTACTGTGTGCTGGAGGTTCTTTATATGCTCAATCACTGCCACAGGTGTGCTGCCTGCCCTGCTGTGCACTGGGATATTCCCCAGAGTACTGAGCATCACATGTGGGCATATGCTGGTCAACTGTGTGCTGGGGCATGCCCCATGCTCCCATGTGCTGCTGGGAAGCGTGTCACTCTACTGTGTAAGGTATATAATCCATGTTCTTGAGTAACACACACACACACATGCTGCCACACTGTGTGCTGGGCTGCACCTCACACTGTCAAGCATGAAAACACCATTTGCAGTCCTACTGCGTAGTGAGCTGAACCCTATGCTCTTGAGCACTGCAGACAAGCGTGCTTTATCACCCACTACGTGCTGACAGACATCAGTCCTGGCTAACGGTGTAATTGGCCATGTGCAAACAACTTACATGAGCCAGCTTATTGGGGGAATCTTTGCAGCTTCCATCCTTCTGTAGGGCTCTTTCCTTATAGGAGCTCAGGACTTTGGAAGGTGGGCCGTGCCATTTGGTTTCTGTGACAGAAAGAGAGTTGAACCCCCAATCTCCAATGCGAGTACGAGGAAGAAAAACAGGACGCTAACAGATAGTTTGGAACAATCAAGCAGGATAACGACAACTTCCCAGGTTACCAATGGACATTCAGGAACCACCACCACAAAGGGATCTATTTCTAAAGGCAGTATAACCGTAGCTATCTGAAGCCACACTACAACCACAGCCACCCACAGGCACTGCCTCCTATGCTGGGAGAACGCTAGCTCCAGAGATGCTTATCGAATATGGCTGAGGAGTGAATGAGTGGGGACAGTGGGGACCTCGGCGACCGATCCCCAGGGGTTCTGTGTTACCTGGAAGCCTGCCTCCGTCTATGATGTCCTCATGCTCCCTGGCTCCTTCACACTCCACAGAGCCCGGAACCTGGTGCTCGAGCAGCAGAGGGGATGGGCATCTGTAAAGAAAGAGTCCAGCTGTTCTTTCCTGACACCACCAGCTGCAGAGGACAGGGCAGCTGGCTTCCACAGGGGACAGGCACAAGATGGCTGTTGGTTCCCATAGTGGCCATGGCTACCAATCCCTATTGGCTCTAGGCCTGAAGCCCTCCTCGGAAACAGTTCCCTGACCGGTGGAAATGCAGCATCCCGGCTGATCTTTCCAAGCAGAAGATGCTGTAAACATACAAAAGCAACACTGCCGCGGCCCAGCTATGGGGGCACAGGGCTGTCTGTCTTCTGACTAATGCACACGGCACTGACAGAGCTGAAAGCGCTTTTCAAGGAAGGAAAATCTAGGTACAGACTCCACCCAGATGGCCTTTGCTATAGAGACTGCAAAAAGAAGACAAATCTTAGAAGTAAAGGAATTGAGGAAAATGTGTTTGTATTGTAATATGATTTGTATGGATAGAATCCACACTGTGGATCTTAAACCACACAAGTGTTTTTCATTTATACAAACAAAACAAAACCACCCTCTGTTTAACACTTAGTTTCATTTAGAAAAGGTATTTGACACTTAGCTGTGAAGAGCTCTATCATCTAAAGTGATGAGCTCAAGTGTCCACTTCTAAGCCCAATGCAATGCCTGGACTCAAGTTCTGCTCTGCATCTGAGGACGGCAGCGTGACTGCCTGCAGCAGTCCCTTCTATGGACAGGGGTCTTTTGTCCATACCGGTTCGAGGCCTCCATGGATGGGCGACTGTGGACCCAGCTGCTGACCACCACAGTTGATCCGGAATTACCACAAAGCACAGCTAAGACATGACTGTTGTAGTATGGCAACCTCAAGAGTCCCACACAAGGTCAAGGTGTGTGTGTGTGTGTGTGTGTGTGTGTGTGCCCGTGCCCACAGGGTGTGTGTGTGTGTGTGTGTGTGTGCGCGTGCGTGCGTGTGTGTGTGTGTGTGTGTGTGTGTGTGTGTGTGTGCGCGCGCGCGCCCGTGCCCACAGGGTCTCCAGCTGTGACCTCACTGCTGACTCCAGGGATATGATACAAACTACAAGGGCTGCTACTCTGGTGGCCTCTACTATGGATCTCCAGCCGAAGTGAAGATGCCTCAATTATAACCTCATTTCTCTGGCTTCGAGGAGCTATCTCTTGCCAGCAGCTTAAGTAAGGGCGACTTCTGAGGGTTCCTATTCACAAAGCCCTCAGGTCTTCACTCTCGTGTTCAGAAGACATTTCCATGTCACGAAGAAAGCAGGGTTTTAGAGAGGTCAGTTAATACTATGTCCACAAAAATGGAGTCTCCTAGCTGGATGTGGAGGCACACACCTGTCATACCAGCCAGAGAGGCTGACATAGGTGGATTGCCACACGTTACAAACCGCATAGGCTACAGTGCAAGACTGATTCAAGCAAAAGAAATGGCATCTCCTAGCCTGGACCCAAGCTTACTACACGTGCCTGATACTCTTACAGGCATCTTCCTCAGGCAGCCTTCCCTCAACCCCCACACAGGGAATGCTTCTGAATGAATCCTAGGCATAGGTACAGGCTGCCTTTGGGGAGACAGAAAAGCTGGAAGGAGCCATACCCATCGTAGCCCACTTGTGGTCTCCAGGGTCCACTCCCACCAGGTCCTGGGTCGCTGGACGATGACTGGTTGCTGGGAGAGCTTCTGCAAGGGGAGAAGGAATAGCAGCAGGGTTAGGACATTGCCAGTCCCAGCCAAACCCACCTGTCTGACCTGAGCTGGGTACAAACAAATTTGCTTTACTCATGATAAAGAGCCAATCACATTACAATGTGAAACGGAACCAATATCACAGATTGGTAATCTTAGAGTAGGAATGCCCCAAGATTTCTGGGGATTTATGACCAGCAACCCATCACAGGATATAGTCAGGAGAGCAGCATCCACACCTGTTACAAGGAGCTTAATGCCAGCCACTTGTGAGCCGGCAGAGAACAAAGCTGGAATTCAGCAAAACCACTGATTTTCACATAGCTACCAAATATTTGGATCTTTTTCCAAATATCTGTGAAAACTCACTTGATAGGGTTAATGCTAGTCAGGACTACCTCTGGAACTGGGTTATTCTGGTTTCCTCTGTAATTCTTGAACCTCTACTTAATTAAGGGATGATCTGTGACACCTGCTCAGGTGATACCAGCTGTGGGCCTTGCACAGCAGCCTGTGTGCCTTCAGAGCACGGAGGGTGGGCTACAGCCCCATGATTTTCAAGTAACGAGGCTTGCAGCCCAGATGATTTAATTAATGTTAAGATAAAAGATTCTGACACTTCCTCACTTCCTGAGAGAACAAATTAGAGGAGGCAGGAAGGGCTACACATTTTGTTAATTCTGGTAAATATATCTGTAAGTTTATAGTGTGCCATGTCTGGTTCTAAGCCTCTCACTGATACTGATCTGTTCAGTGCTTAGAAGGGCCTGCCAGCGACTGTATTCTTCTCGTTATCAGAGAGGCCCAGGGGACAGTGTATCAGGTAAGCAAGACCCTGGCTACCAGTGTGTACTACCAGTGTGTGGTGACAAGTGTACAGGCCAGGCCAGAGCCCAGCAGGGATCAGCTGTCCAAGGTAAAGACACACATCTCTAGGTTACATGGAAGTTGACAGATAGGCGTTCCAAATGGAATTCATTGTTTTGCTCTCAAGTACAATCTATGCAAGACAGGCGTCCCAGACTCTCATCACCTTCTCATGCTACTGGATTTAACTTTAAAAGGTGCATTCTTCCACTGAAACAGCTACTGCTGAGCCAGCCTATTAGCAGGCTGGTAACTTCAGTTGCTCAGGAGACTGAAGCAGGAAGATGGCAGACCCAGGGCCTGAGCAGGCTACAGGGTGAGTTAAAGCCAGTCTCAGCAACCCAGTGAGACCCTATCATTAGACTTGTTTGGATTCCGCTCACTTGGCTGGTGGTGAAAGAGAAGTGCACACCTGAAGGCTCACAGCCCAGCAGTGGGAAGTCCCTGTTCACAGTGTTTGCTTTATTCAAACATGCTCAAGGGTTCCTAGAAGTGCACTGGTAATAGCTCTGGGATACCTGGAGGGCCTGCCACCAGAGGGCAAAGACCTGGAGAAGGTGGCAGCCAGTGGCCTGGGTGGGCGGAGGGCACCTGATGCCGCATCAGGAAAAGGCTGGACTCTTGAGTGCCGCTGTGTCTGAGGATGGCTGCCCTGCTGGCCCAAAGCTCACAAGAGGCCACCGCGGGACTCAGGAAGGCTGTGGGTGTTACCTGGTGCCGTCAGGCAGCTTCCTATCAAAGGATGTGCTCCGCGGGATGGCGGCCTGGGCCTGCTGGAGCAGTGGCTGACACTGCAGACGGTCAGGTGTGCCTGGCACAGGCGAGGCTCTGGAAACTGGCTGTAGGGCTGGGGTGGGTACACGGTGCCACGTGGTGTTCCTCCTGAAAGGTGTCTTGTATTCGCAGGGTGTGCCCTCGCTGTCCAGTTTGTACTCCACCATGGGGATCCGGCAGAGCTCTGAACAACCCCTGTTGAGTCAAGAAGAGGTGGTGAGAAGGAAGCTTCCTGGAGGACCCCAGGCAAGGCCTGCACATGGCTGAGGCAGGTTCTCCCTGCAAGCGTAGTTAACTGGGAGCCACCTAACGCCTGCCCTATCTATGGCAATATCCCCTAGATGCTCAAAACTGTTCAGCTGCTGTTTGGATAACAGTCACAGACTGAGACTCTAAAAGGTTCATTGTGGCTTTCTTCTCTCGGCCAGCATACCACTAGGCTGGCCGGGGTAGGCAGTGCTGCACAGTGGGACTATGACAGCCCTTTGGATGCTGTGGGTTATTGTTGTTAGGTGTTTTGAAAGCCCTTCTGTACTCCTCCAAGTGCTGCCTACTGTCACTAGACATCAAAGTTCAGAGATGCTGCACACCTGCTCAGGATCACACAGCAGGGTCATGGCCAGACCCAGGTGCTACAAATGTCCACAGAGCTAGACACAAACACAAGACACTGTTCACCCGGGCCCAGGCACCAGGGCAAATCACCCAGTGGCCATGCTGTCCAGCAGTCAGTATGTGGAGGCACTGCCCCCTCTAGATAGTTGGCGTAAAATCCTGATGCAGCCTCTGAAGGAGCTGCTCCAGAACATACTCCATTGCTGGTGCTGGAGCAAAGCACGCAGCTCCTTTCAAAAGTACTGCCGAAGAACAGCAGGAGCTTAGCCCCAGCGAGGATGTGCAGAGAACCACCATGCCCTGCACAGCCCAGGGACTCAGCCAAGAGATGCTGGTGTGGCAGACCGACAGTGTGAATGTGGAGGCTGAAGACACAGGGCTGCTTAGAAAGCAGGGTCCATGCAAAGTTCAACCCCAGGCCCTGAGGCCCAAGGGGCAGAGGACAGCCAGAGAGCAAGCATGGGGATCTTTGGTGTTCTGCAGAAACACAGGGACTGGAGTGGATGGCAGAGAAGAGAGGGTATAAAATGATCAGAGACTCAGCCTTACTGCCCTTTAGAAATCCAGTCTGTCCCCAAAGGCTGAATGAGGGCCACTTTCACTAGGAAGACAACAGACGCCAGTCCCTGGAGAAGTTCCCTGACCAGCCAAGGCTCAGCAGGAGCCTCTGATACTGACAAACATGATAACTAGGTCTTAAAGTTAAAAAAAAAAAAAAATCTGGCCAGACATTAGAATGGTAAACTGAGGCAATCTCCCAAAGAACTTAGGAGGGAGAGATGTGAGAAAATTCAGTGATTCCAAAATACCCTTCTCTCACCAAAAAGGAGGAGAGGGAGGGCAAGGCCGGAAATTAGTAAGAAATACAAACAGAAAAATAGCAGAACTAAATGACATGGACAACTGGACTGGAAGCCCAGTGGGCATGAAGTACAATGAATGGAGAAAGAGCCATCTACACAGATGTCCTGGGGAATCCAATCCTGGGTCAAAGGCGTGACCTGAAGGACCATGGTGAAAACCTGGGGGAGCGCTGGCCAGGGCTCTGTTCTCTGCGGTCGTGCTGGGAGGTACAAAGGGTAGTAATTCAAGGAAGGTTTCTGATTAAAATCCTAGCTGGAAATCATTTCTAGTTGTCACTAGACCTTGATGCTGGGCCTAGAGAGAACCGCCAAAAAGAATGGCCTCGGGGAAACTGAGTCGGTGGCATGGTTTGCCCTGGGAGGAGCAGCGGGAGATACTTCAGGAGACATCCCATGTTGTCCTCAGCAGCAGAGACTCTGAGCACCAGGACACTTCATGCCTTGCCTTCTAACTCCATCTCCTTCCCCAAAGCAAGGTTTGCTTCTTAACTTAGTTTATACGACTCTGGATTTTCTGTTTGACAGTCAAATACTTCAGTTCAGATTTACACTGGATTGTGCTGCTTTACTCTGAGTAAAATCTAGGGAACATTACACATTTTACCAAAGGACTTTAGTCTATGAGTACTTTGCTATGTATCTAGATTTGACCCCAGGACTGCCCCCTTCTTCCACATGGCCAGGGATCCAACTGGAATCACAAAATGGGACAGTACAGCAGGAGGGCCTACATCGGCCTCTCCTCTCCCATGCTGTGCGTCTCCATGGCGGTGCCTGCACGTCTGTTCTTCAGTTATAAGAGGGAAGGGAAGGCAGACGGCTGAGATAGGGTGGTCTACTCAATCCATGCCTGTGGACTCTAGCTGTCAAGAGCACACTATAGCCTCACCTGACTCCTGAAGAGAAAACTTACACAAATGCACACTCACACCTAGCTCCTGAGAGGGGTGTCATGCATGAGACAGTGAAGAGAAGGGGCAGAATTATGAAATTATGTTTTTCCAAACATCTCAAAGAAAGTCATGTGAAAGTTTTTTTTTTTTAATGCCAAAAATCTGCACAACAAGAGAACCTACCTGTTTTCTCAGGCTGAAGAGGAAGTGCAAGCACTAGGAGCTGAATTCAATCCCTTAAACCTACACAAAGTGCTGGGGAGGCAGAGACAGGCAGAGCCCGGGGTTCACTGGCCATCTAATCCAGCCAAACCAGCTCAGGTTCACTGAGACACTCTGTCTCAAAAGATGGTGAAGAGCAACTGAGACCTGACATGGATCTCTGGTTTCCACACACATGTGCATCCACATATACATACGTACCTGGACACATATGAATACATACACGTACACATATGGAACTGCTATTAAGTGACACTTTCATAGCACTAACTGTAAAGAACAAAGAGCTAAAGATTTTGCTTGACTCCTGTGGCGAATATGTCAAATACCACATATGGTAATGAAAGTTACCAGTCAACCTTAGCTCTGCTCCACAGATCTGAGGAAATCCTCACAGAAAGCATATAGGAGAATTGCATGTTAGTGCTCAGAGACCCCGTTGCTGCAGAGGTGGATCTGCCAGAGCCTTGAACTATCCATCGATGATTGGCCTGGATGTGAAATGTCTCCAGAGGTTCATATATTTGAATGCTTGGTGTCCAGGTGGTGGCACTGTTTGGGGAGGTGGGGCCTAACAGGAGGACGTGAATCTCTGGCAGAAAGGCCTTGAGGCTGACAGGCAGGCTCCACTTCCCACCTGCCTCTGCTTCCTATCTGGATGCATGCAGTCCTAGAGTCCCTGCCACGGTGCCTCAGACCTTGAGCCGAGGTGACTAACCCCTTCCTCCCCTGAGATACACCAATCAGGTGTTCTGCGACTGTGACAAGAAGTAATGAACACATGGCTTTCATAATGGCCTCCAGAGACATCCTGGGTGTTCTGGATAACCACTCACAGACTGCTGAGGATGGTATCCCACAAATACACTTTACCAGGAGTGAAAGGCCGGCTGAGACCCAAATATGGCAAAAAGACCTAACCTAAAATGGTATTTCTCAGGGAGAAAAGGAAAAGCTCTTGGCTCTGGAGGGCAAGTGAAACAGCTGTCAAGGAGAGCCCACCAAGTCCAGAGGCGCGCCGCCAGCAGCAGGCACACTGGAGCTTTGCCAGTGAGAAACACTAAACTCTGCCAGTCAAGACTGGGTGCGGCCACTAGCGCATCAACACACCGATTTCTCTTTGTTTTCCAACCCCACAGACATCATCAACTTCAGGATATAATTACCAGGCTAGTAGAGATCAGCAGACACTCAGATTCTAGGTTAAAAATAAGAGGACTTTAACATTTCCCCTCTCTCCAGTCTCTTCACCCCACAGCCTGAAGGCACAGATGTTGTCGGCCACCTAACTGATGATGTTCGGGGCAGAGTGTCGTGTGGCAGATCATCAGGAGACAGCGTTTCCTGGCCCAGAACCTCAGAAAATATTATATTTTGATACTATCTCCTGAAAAACAATACTGATCTCTGAACTCAGCATGGCAGACATCTGGGATAGTTTCGCCCTGCACCAGCATTGCTTGTTGACCAACTTTACCCACCCTGAGATGCCCTCACTGCTCCCTGCTAACACGGCCCCACTCTGCTGTCTCACACAACTGCTGCGCTATTTTTTTTATCAAGTAAAAAGTTGTTGCTTTGCTTAGCAGAACTCTGTTTTAAATAGCCAAAATGTGCACAAGAAGAACGGTGTAAGGAAAGCTGGACACACCAGAGGCCCAGCAGGGCGAAGAGGAGGTTGTCCAGTTAACAACGCAAGTCATCAGCAATTTCTGGCACCAATTTGTTGAGAGTTATGAATGAATGAACCAACAAACAACTGTGCGAATGGACAACTAAACAAATGAACGAGTGAATGGATGAACAAATGAATGCATGAACAAACAAACAGAGGACAGGGAGAATGAGTGAATGAAAACAGGCAATTCCCCAAAGGTTCTGAAACTTCATGCTCTTACTTTAGAGAAAGGGTGTGATCGTTACACTGGCAGAACATGCCAGGACTCTGAGCATGTGCCAGATGGCCAGGGAGCCACCACAGCCTCAAGTCCTGAGCTGTTCCTACGTTTCATGTAAAAATTCATTAGAGGGTTAGTAAGACAAGAGTAAACACAATACCTATCTCATTATCTATATAAATTAGAACTGTTATCTTTAAAACCTTGAGTCCAGATTCAACTCTCTGTCTCTCTCTCTCTCTCTCTCTCTCTCTCTCACACACACACACACACACACAAAATACCAGGCTGTTAAAATGGAATTTTCTTTCTGTTCCTCATTTCCTATCTTCCCTGCTTCCTGTACTTCAGCAATCAGGCAGCAGGACACAGAAGCATGATGCAGGAGCCTTAATTTATAGAACTCTGCGAGCAATCATTTTGACTGAAGATGACCCATGGAAATCTCTGCTGTCCTGTATCACATGGAAATGTGGGCTCGTGTCAACAAAACACAAAGAGCCAGATGTACGGTTTGGAGTTTCATTTCCATTTTTATTGGACATGTTTACTAAATTCTCTAGCAATGTGTGACAAGCCATGCACGATTCTGGTGAGTCATTACTTCTCTTAGAAAGCAGCCTTTGAAGGATGTCTTTTCCCTAAAATGCCACTGACAGAATGTCACCTTTGAAGGTTAGGTCTAGGGCCTCCCCTTTGGAAAACAGAAAAAGATCCTAAAAAAAAAAACAAAAACAAAAAACAAACAAACAAAAAACCTGTGTGTGTGTGTGTGTAAATGTGGGTGGTTAAGTGGGTGCCACAGTGCCCATATGAAGGTCACAGACACCTTGGGTGTCTATTCTCACCTTCTACCTTGAGAGAGGATCTCCTGTTCACTACTGCATACACCAGGCTAGCTGGCCCATGAGCTTTTGGAGATTTTCCTGCCTCTATTTCCCAACTTGCTATAGGAATGCTGGGCTTACAAGCTAACCAGGCCTGGCTTCATGTGGGTTAGGGATCCAAACTCAGTCAGGTCCTCAGGCTTCCTGTCAAGCCCTTTATCCCCTGAGCAAGTCCTGCAGTCGGAAAGGCCTTAATTAGGCAGCTAGGGCAAGGGCAGCTCTTGCCTGGTAGCCTGGGCAGTCCCTTCCTCTGCTCATTTCCATTTGAAGAGAGATATTCCCGTGTTGCCCCAGGCCACTCATTCCCAACCAGCATGAATTTACTCGAGGGTCCCAGCCCCAGCCTGAGCTCCTTTAACAAGCCCCACCCCCAGCCCCAGCAGGCGCTCCTTTAACAAGCCCCACCCCCAGCCCCAGCAGGAGCTCCTTTAACAAGCCCCACCCCCAGCCCCATCAAGAAATCAAACAGTGGCTCTGCTTTCCTTTCAACTGGGGAGTGGGGACAGCTGGACTGTCCTCAAGGCTGGGTCAAAAAGGGACTTCAAAACACTTGTGGCTTTTGATGCTACACAAACACCTTCCCTACAGACGGCTTCAGTTACCTCAGCAGTGACCCAAGGATAACCAGGAGTGCCCATTAACCCACAGGCCTCCCAGGCTGAGGGCGGAAGCAGATGGGCTTTGTTACCGATCCCCTGTAAGACTATTACCGAGCTGAGACTCCAAAATGAATGGAAGCTTTTCCACCATATTGATGAGGGCTAAGATTCCTTGTAATTAGTTTGGCCATTTCTGACATCCTCATGAACTTGCACCAAAGACAACTTCTCTTGAAAAACCACACAGATGTGTACGCATACACATAACTGTTTATTTAAATTACTATTTTTTTTCTCCCTGACAAACTCTAAGAGCCAATTTCTGAAAGAAGATGGAGGTAATTTTCCACCTCACAAACCAACAGCGCTGTCAGAGCCCCAGGCAAGTCCTTGTATATTTAACTATGGAGCCAAAGTAAGCTGCCCTTTCAAGAGTTTTCAGTTTTATTGTAAAGATTTATTTTATTATTTGTTGGTGTGCATGTGTATGCATGTGTACGTACATGTGTGCATGGGTACGCATGTGTATGACAAGCCACACGTGCACTTGTAGCCACAGAGGGCAGGCAGAGAGGCAGAGAGGCAGTGCAGTGGTGTTAGGAATATTCTTAAGATGAGCCTCTCCACGGATGCAAATAATTTCAATCAGACCGGATTAGACCAAATCAATGCCCCTGTGTACTTACAGCAGCACTCCAGGGTGGCCAGGAAAGCATGGGGGTGGGGATGACAGACAGACAGACAGACAGGGGTGGGGGAAGCCCACACAAAACCCGAAAACCACCTGTTCCTTTTTTGGGCAGCGGCCTAAATAGCCTGTGGGAGTGGTCCTGACCCTCCCTGAGGAGGGGTCAGCGCTTGGTGGGCTTTCCTGGAGGTGGAGTCCCAGGGGGAGGGGGCTTCCACAGATGGGTGTCGGGCTTTGCAGTGAGCAGTCAAATGTGGGTTCTGGAGACAACACTCGAGTCTCTTGGGGGCAAGCAGGTACTCTTAACTGCCTGATCTCTCCATGTCCAAGTTCTTCAGATTTGAAAGTATGTCAAAGCATGGCTATAATTCGAGCACTTAAGAGGCTAAGGAGAGAAGATGGAGAGTTTAAGGCCAGCCTGAGCTATGTAGTGGGGACTCTGCTGTCCCCCCCTCCCCCACACTCCAGGAAAGCCAAATCAAATTAAACTCAATACAACAATGAGAAGAGCCAAGGGCTACCTATTCCCCTTTAAGCATCTCTTCTAGGTGTTAAGTTGGGAGTGTAGACCCCAGCCCCTTGCATCTACCCCAGCCTCCAGGCCTGAGAGTTTGTATTGGTCTGGACTCCAAATCCCAGCAGGCCAGGTCCTGACCCCTCCCTGGGGGGGGGTCAGTACCACTCCCAAGAGTATTTAAATGAACTCCCAAAGGAGGAACACGTGGTCTCTTTCCTTTCCCCTGTGGTTGCCTTTGCAGCTTCCCGGTTTCCCCTCTCAGGGGCCACCTGAGAGTGCAGCAGAACTCCCATTAAACCTGGATATTTCTTAATTTGGCTTGTTTTTATTTGGCTTGATTGGAATTTTGCATCGGCAGAGATCTCGCATTAGGAAATATTCCTAACACTATGGTTTCCTAAAATGTCGAACGAGTCAGGCTAGGAGTGAGAAACCTGTGGGGCGCAGAGGTGGAAGGACTCCTGCCAGCTCAAGGCCAGCTGGTCTCAGAACTACGGGGCTGGGAATGTGGTTTGGCGCTTGTCTAGCATTCTTGAGGTCCTGGATTCGATCCCCAGCAGCACATGCACACAGGTACATATGTACAACACGTATGCTCTCTTTCCAACAATGCCAACAGTCCAGGGCCTGACTGTGCCGGAACATGGCTGTGACAGAAGGAACAGGCTGCCTGCACCCGCCACAGCTAGGAGCTAGGGTGACAGAAGAGATGTGGACACAGCAAATACTGCGACCATGGCCCGCACATAGCAGAAGTGAAAATGGATCAGGAAGAATGAAAACACGAACTTTAAAAAAGCTAGGAGTCAGATCCACTCAGAAGGAGGAAACTACGGAGAATTCTGCTTGGTGTGTGCAGGGCGTAGACCTCTAGAACCTTCTCCAAAGGTGAGAACAGAAGGGGACATGCACTCTAAGAAGAAAGGGAACTATGTGCTTGGGGAGGGACAGCAACAAAGGCAAAGGCTCTGAACAAATACCCTGGCTATTTTCAATTGCATTTTAAACAAAGAATTAATTATAGGCAGATCCAGGCAGATAAGAAAGTCTCTTTAGAGGAAAAACATGCTCTTGAGGAAAAGATAGCAGCAAAACATTCACACTGTAGTTCTGTTTATTTGTTTTGGCTGAAAAACAATTCAATATTCCTTAGGAAATTCTATTCTTTGAAACTGTATGATTGAAATACCAGGCATAATGAAAATGTTACTATTTTTATTATCTAACATTCTTGAAAGCTCCGAGAGTTTCTTGCAGAGCAAAAGCAGACTAAAGTTAGAAAAAGCCTGGAAACCATTTTCTCAGTTCTGCAGTAGCCAGTCTCACAGCAAGGGAAGGCCTGACCCTCAGCAGGAGTCACACATGTGTGTTCCCCCACAGATTGGCTTAATTCTGAGAAAGATGTCCGCTTACAGGATCTGTGAGCTTCAAGGAAGGCCAAGAGGAAGATATGCCCACGGTCAATCTGCCTCTTACTCTTGTCAAATAGTTTTTTTTTTATCTTTCTTTGTATGTACTTAAGCACAGCTCCTGGGGGGTCCCTTGACTGGGGGAGAGGCGGACCATGACACAGATAGGTCTAATTGGGCAACACTGGGCAAGGTGGGGCTATAAGAAACCTCTTGTGGGGTTTTACAGGGCTAGGCCTTTAACACTAAGAGGGATTTCAGCTCTTTAACCCTTTAATTTACAAACATATTGGGCAAATATAGGAAACATGGCCTTTGAAAGGTTAGGGGTGGAGTCCATGCCTAGTGTGCACAAGGCCCCTGGTTCCATCCCCAGCATCACAAAAACAAACACATCAGGCTGGGAGCAAATGCTAAATCTAATCAGACTTTACAAACTCTGGCGAGACCAAGAGGACACACGGGTGGTTTGTTTTCTAAAAGATCGCCATTTAGGGCCGAGCTCCCCAAAAGGTCAGCCATTAGAGCCACCTGTGGTTAATTAAACTGAATTAATTAAAGTGGAAAAACTCAATCACACTTCAAGTGTGTGACAGCTGCATGTGGCCTGGATGTGGCACAGATGCAACCAGGCATGTGCCACTGGGAAAACGGAGAAAGGATGCCCTTATGTCACGAGTCCAGAAGGTGCATACAGTCAACCTACTGTCTGCAGAAGAAAGTTCCTTTTTAGATATGACAGAAACTGGAGTGAATTGAAAGCTGCGCCCCTTCCCCCAACTCAAATGCAGAAGGAACAATAATTATGCTAGAATGTTCTGAATGCTTTGAGAGAGCGTGTTACTCGACCTTTATAAAAGCCACACAAGCCAGGTGTCACAGGGTCCCTCCCTATGCTGCCGATGTGGAAAGAACTTTAGGAAGTCTATGTCCCCATGAACATGCAGTAGAGCCGAGGCCTTGGTCTCTCCATCCTCCCAGAAGGTAAACTTCAGAGTCTGCCTCATGACTCTACCTGAATGGAGACAGAAGCTGCATGGGAAATATGGCTGCCAGAACCCCCCCATACCCCCAAATGGGCTGCGGTCTGCAGGGAGCACAGTCTTAACTAGTGTCTTCTGCCCTATGATCTGACTGGCAGTCAAACTTGACTTGAACCATGACCTTGTCATCCTCACATGTAAACTACACACACACACACACACACACACACACACACACACACACTCACATACACACACACATATGCACACACGCACTCTCACACACACCCACGTACACACAGCTAATGTTTTAAATACATTTACAGTTTACAGCAGTCCTTGCTGGAGGTGCATGTGGTTCCCAGGCCACAGGTCAGACACTCGGGAGTGTTTCCTTCAGGCTAACGCCGTGACTGTCTGTCAGCAGCAGACAGACCACTTCCCACTTTCACTCCAGCCCCTCCCACCACCTGTACACCTCTGGGCCTTCTGGTGTAGTTGCCTTGTCTCCTGTTTTTCAGGACAGGTTACCAGGATTCCCTGGATCCACTTGACACCTCTGAAGCTTCACCTTGAGAACATCATGGCCTCCAGAATCTACCTGCTGTCCCACGTTCCTTCAGACGGGGACCTGTTAGTTAGTCATCCCAATTTGAGGTGTGCAGGCTGTGAAGGCTGTGCTGTGCATACTCAAGTCCCCGTAGGCCAGGCCTGTCAAATAGACCCATCCCCTGGTCTGTGGTGACTTGATTTCACACTGTGACAGGCTGTAGAGAGCCACAGCCTGTCAGTGACCGCACATCACCCGCCCATCTGAAGCTCTTTAACCATTGCACTCAGGGCTCTTGTGGTCCACAGAGACATCTGACTGGCTCTGAGGATGCTGCAGGCAGTCAGGAATGTATGCCCGGTGCACACTTACCTGCGGGGAGAGCCATCCTCATGGGGGTGTATGATAACCACCTTCACAGTCACGGATGTCCGCAGTAGGTCAATCATCTGCTCGTGGGTCAGGGTGGCCACGGCCACTTTACAGATCTCCACGAGACGGCTCCCTTGGCGAAGGCCCGCCTTCCAGGCAAAGCCAAAAGGTTCTACATCGGCAACAATTCCTTCAAAGTTCACATGGAAGCCGAGCTGGCCCAGTCCGTTCCTCCTCAGGGTCATTTCCACAGTTTCACAGCCTCTTGTCACTATCTGAGAGGGAAGGAAGCTGTTAGACAGGTTTGATCTTTCTCCCTGCCTACCATGGAACCCTAATGGGGGCCCACACACAAGTCTCTAAGTGAGCCCCTCTCCCCTCTGCTATATTCTCAGTCACCTCCCTGTCCCTCCAAATGATTTGAGAAGACATCTGAATAGTTCACCATGCTGGCCCTTGACAGAGCAGCGAAAGGAAGCATCATGACCACAGATGGCCTGGCAGCTCTGCACATGCTCTGTACATGCTGTGCCATGCCTCCCTCCCGACAGCCACCAGGACTCTGAAGCACTGAACTCTCCTCTTCCAGATGTGCTGCAGCGAGAGAAGGTGGCATGAGCCACCCACCTTTCAGTCTCAGCCACCAAACTCTAAGGCCTACCGAATACTTTCATCTCAATCAAAAGAAAGCAACAAAACATGCCCCAAGTACTTGTGATCTCACAGTCAGTGACTGCCCATGCTCAGGAAAGACTAGACTGTGAGGAAACCCGTAACTGCCCTTCGTGCACTGGCCTGAAGACTTCCTAGTCTGTCCCGTCAGGCCTCCTGGACCCATGCCCATCTGGTACCAAGGGCCCTTTTGATCAACATGGGGCTTGCAGGGGGCAAGGGGCCCTGCAGCCCCCCTTTCCTTCTCTTGACTATGCCTTGGATACTAAGGGCCACCCCAGGCAGTTCCAGCGACACTCTTCTGGAAGACTAGGAGTCTACACAGCACCCCGAGAAGAACATGAGTGGCTTGGTGCTGCAGCAAGTGAGGTAATTAGTCACGGTAACCCTCTGAGGCACTGAAGGAATGTGGCTTGCAATGCCATGAAAGGAAAACATGGCTCATTAAACATCATTTGAAGATGATGACATCATTTTTGTGGGAAACTTCAAGTTGGGAGGTATCATCCCCATCCCCAACGCCTTGGGGGCAGTGTGTGGAGTTTCAGTTCAGTAAGCTCCATTTCCAGGGACCTGGCTCTGAACACACGCATTCCTATTAACGAGCCCCGTGGCTGTGAGTACAGCTGGGGAGCTGTGGCTTGCTCTCTGTATCAGCATCTGGCCTAGGTTTCCATGGCTACGGAAGTGCACACACTGCCAATTGGCTTCTCCCAGACCAGCACAATGCGGGGGACTCAGCAGAAAGGGAACACGGTGTCAGTCAGGAGTGACGCTCCCAAAAGGTCATGTTCTCAGCACCCGAGCTAAGTCCAAGCTGTTAACAGAGCAAGTCTAGGGGTCCAACCTCGACAGACATTTTCTTTACTTCTTCTTAACTTTGTTCTAAGCAGCCCTCACAGACGGTACCTAGCGTGCCTGCGTGCTGGCAGATGTGAATGCAAGCGCTACCTAAAATTCGCTGAGGTACTGGACTGAAGAACACCGGCTAGGCCTTGTTACTGCTTCCTCTCCATTATCGTATTTATTATTGTCTCCTGCTTTCAGACATCCCTGAAGTCAGTCCAGGGACTCCTTGTTCCTGGAGTGCCCCATATACTTATACAGACTCGAAAACCCTGGAAAAGAGCGGTCTCCCACCCACATACCTGGGATCAGCTACGTAATCCCTGGGGCCCACTGGAAAACACAAATGAAGGTCTCGAAATCTATTATGAACTTGAACGTGTGACAGGGGAACCTCTATCAAGCATGGCCCTTCTCAGGATGTCTTTCCAGGACTCAGGCGTCATACCCAAGGTCCCTCTGGGAGCGAGCTCTCCTCCCATCCTGTATCCACAACTCACAGTTCTGGCTGTACGGTCAACGGCAACAGTAAGTGCAAGAAAGCGGTGTCCCTGCCACCTGGCATGATTTTACCCTCACACTGGTCTTTCTATAATAAAAGAGGAACTCACCTTCTGTGGGAAGGAAGGGCAGGAAGTGCTATCCACCCTTTTTAATGAGTCTCAGCTGACTATATGATACACCCTCCTTGGGAAAGGAGTTAATAATCAGATGTTTTATGGCCAAAACATGCTTTCTTCTTATATTACAGCAAGCAATCCAAACAACAAATTTATTGCTATTGCTTTGCTGCACACACCCAAAGATAATCTGGATTTTGCTTGTTAAAGTTGGGAACAAAAATGTGACTATTTCAGGTGCACAGACTTGTAATCCCAGCACTTGGGAGGCTGAGGCAAGAGGATCTCAAGTTTGAAGCTGGCCTGGGATATACAGTAAGCTCCAGCCTGAGTTACATGGCAAGCCCCCCCCCCTTTTTTTTTTTGAGACAGGGTTTCTCTGTAGCTTTGGGGCCTGTCCTGGAACTAGCTCTTGTAGACCAGGCTGGTCTCGAACTCAGAGATCCACCTGCCTCTGCCTCCCGAGTGCTGGGATTAAAGGTGTGCGCCATCACTGCCCAACTGAGTTCTCTTTATTACATAGTATTATTATAACCTGGGTTAGGCGAGGCTGGCTGGCTGGCCAGCAGGCCCCAGGGATGCCCGTCTCTGCCTCCTCAGTGTTGGGATTACAGGCGCATGGCATCATGCCTATTTCCACGTGTGCTCAGGATGCAATTCAGGTCCGCATGCTTATATAGTGAGTACTTTACTAGCTGACCCATCTGTCCTGCCTAGCCCCAGGACCTTACACGGAATCCCATCTTTTTTAGAAGTCTCTTTTGAGACAGATAATTTTTTTCATTTTCTTTTTTAGGTTTTTCTAACTTAATGCCCACGTTTGCGAAATACGAAGGATTAACATTATATTTAAGATAACATATTTAAATTAAAACATTTGTTATATAAGCACGCACAAAGGGAGCAGAGAGAGGATCCAGTTACTAGCAAACAGCAATTCTGTGTTTTTTAAGGGGTGTGGTACCTATCATACAAACTTATAAAATATTTTTAAAACTCTCCTAGTTTTTAATCAACTATTATAGAAATGGCTCACAACATTCTCTTGAAGTTGACTGAGTTTTTCTTATTGTGCAGCTGTGGGTGGCTTCCTCACCACTGTGGTTATTGACTCTCATTAAAAAACCAACCAGTGGTTGGGCACGTGGCTCAGTGGTGGAGTGCTCACCCACCAGCAGGAGACCCTGGGTGTGACCTCCAGCACCAGATAAACTGGACATGGAGACCACAGCTGTAACCAGAGCACTCTGGTGTGAGGAGACAGGTGGACCAGAAGTTCAAGGTCACTCTTGCTACCTGGTGAGTTCAAAACTGGCCTGAATATGAGAGGCCCTGTCTCAAGAAAAAACCAACCAACCAACTAAACAAATGAAGAACTCAGCCCTCACTGGAACAGCAGCTGTGGCCCGAGCCCTGAAGTCACAGGTGGTGCTCCCAGTGCAGCTGGGACAGTGGGACACAGGCCATACTCACCGTGAGCCGCTGCACTATCTCCCGGATGTCTTCGGAGCAGTTGTCCACTGAGGACAGCAGGATGCACTCTCCCCGTTCATAGAAGACTTTGATGCTCACCAACCCAGAAGTCCAGCCAATCACATCCCTGCAGGAACAGTTAAACACGACATTCTTGGAGTCCTTCTCTATCAACATGATGAACTCATTAGAGATCCCGAGCAGACACTCAATGTCCGCTGATTGGCCGAAGTCCCGAGCCACCACGGGCCACATGACGGCCCCGGCGCTGAAGAGGTGCGCGTCCTTCCTCGGCTTCACTCGCTCCTTCTTCTTTGCGCCCAAGGTGATGAAGCTGAATTTCGCAGAAGTGTCCACCGTGGCGGTCGTGACAAAGTTCTCAGCCAAGTCCTTCAAGTATTCTTGCCTTGTTCGGGTAGCCATGGCCCGGAATTTTTCTGACTTATGGGCTGCGTTTTCTGCATTGATTACTTTGGCTAACAGGAAGTCCCGGAACACGGCCGACTTTGGAAAAGTTACACCTTTGGGGATTGGGGGACCAAAGGAAGGAACATCCTTTGACCTGGAAACACCAACACTGAGGAAGAAAGAAAAATGAAAAGAGATGAGTCATGGCTCTTTCTTCTTTAAGGTGGCAGGTCCCATATTTAACACAGGTTAGCCCATCTGTTTTGCAGACTCTTATTACTCTAATTTTGAGCGGATCAATGGACCTGATGGGGTACTGTCAAGAATTTGAGGCACTCTGCTGGCTTTCATTTGAATCAAATCAGTAACTATTAAATTAGTGGCTACACTCTGATTTCTTAAAAGCCAATGCCTCTGAGAAGAACTGAAATATTTCATTGTCGATACAGAAGAACAATGTGAAGAGCTATGCTCCACAGAAGACGCATGCTGGCTTAGAAAACATCCATCCCATAGTAATTCAGTTAGCATCAAGAAAAATCGAAAAGAAAAAAATGATCCTTGTCTCGAGTGAATTCTGTGCTAACGAGGCATCTCACAGTGCAGACCGGAAGACAGGACTTGATGGAAGAACAAAGGCCACAAGCGTCACAGACCTGCTGTGGTTGGAATGGGAAATGTCCTCACAGGCCCCTGTTCAAATACGTGGTCCCCAGCTAGTGGGACTGTTCAGGGAGGTCGTGGAGCATAGCTGGGAGATACCCACTCCCCTGCCATGCCTCCCTGATGATGGCTGATGGAAACAGAGCTACAGGAAGTCCTTAAGCTGAGAGCACTTATCAGCTGTGCTGTCACAGCAACAAGATAAGTGACCAAAAATAGCATCCAGTAAGAACAGCACCAAAACCAACAAAGCCGTAGACCTGGCCTATTGCTGAGGAAGGTTCCAGAAACCCCTGAAGATGCGATGTACCATGTTTGCACCAATACCATCCACTTTAAGCACAGTGCTTATACAGAACACGTGACATATTTTTTCAGCTGTCGTCCCTTCCTTAACAAAGGTCAGAGGCCTAGCTAGGCCAAAGGCGCATCCACAGCCACCCTGTGAGGAAAGCCTAACCTTGTGTTTGAAGTAGAGCCTTCACAGTGGACCAGAGATTCCTAGGATTCGCAAGTTGCAAAGCCAGCTAGGAGCTAGTGGTTTCCTGAGTGGGCTACACATGGGGCCAGGCCACGGCGCTCAGACTGGTGTCCTGCCTCGGGGGGCGGGGTCACCATCTTCCCATGAGGACCAGAGTTCAGATCCCCAGCAACCGTATCAGTGAGCTCTGGGCTTAACTGAGAGACCCTGCCTCAGTGCAGAAGGGAGACGAGCCACTGAGGAGGGCTCCTGACATTAACTATGGTCCTCTATATGCATGCACATACACACATGCATGTGGACCCCCCAAGAAGTATACCCATACATGCAAAACATGTATATACACATATCCACATACACAATGAAAATGGAAAAGTTAAGAAAAAAGAAAAATAAAGAAACCCCATACACCCACTACAAGCAGTAAAGCAGGAGCAGCCTATCAACACATGGAGTAGTTATTCATTCTAGTCACCTCCTAAGGCAAAGCCCAGAGCCAGGACTCAAAGCAGGCCCAGTGGAGATGGTCTTGGGGCTCTGCAGCACACACAGGCCCTAATGTCATCAAGGCAAGTGTGGGTGCTAGGTTTCAGTGGCCCTGCCAGGGAGTCTCTAGGATTTTATCTGCCATTCACTTCCCTAACAGGCCACACCATCTGGCCGAGGTGTCAGCCATGGGCCCTGGTTCAGTCTCTCAGGAAAGCAGAAAATGGAGCCCACTACTCTGAGCAGCTAGGTACTTCCTTTCTCAAGAGAGGGAGGAAATTACTGCTTACAAAAATCTAATCAGAATGAGGATGGCTAAGGAATGTAGCTCTGTGGTAGAGCACATGTCTAGCAGACACACAGCCCTGGTTTCAATGCCCAGGACTAGCAAAAATAAACAAAAATTATTATCAGGCAGGTTACAATCTCAGCACTTGGGAGGCTGAGTTCCTGGCCAGCCTGGGCTACACAGTGGAAGAGGAGGGAAGCAGGGAAGTTAGATAGTTATGGGTCCAGGAGAAGAACAGGCTCACCTGTAGCACACGTTTTCTGTGCAGGGGTTGTGCACTTTCACAATGACGAAGACGTGCTGGAAATGTGAGCGGATGTTCTTGGGGGTGAACGGTAGGGCGCCAGGCTCCTGGAAGACGATGGTCACGATGTCGTTTCCAATGTGCCTCTTCCTCAGAAGCTGTGCAGGGAAGGGAACGCCCAGAGTGACATACAATACAATAATATATACAACCTACTCACTCTCTACTGAGGAAGGAGCAGAGACAAGCAGAGCCCTTCGGGGATTCCAATGGCCTTGAGCATATTGACAGCTGGGTGTCACAAGCAGAAGACCCCAGAACAGAAATCTGAACATCCAAGGTTATCAGAGAGAGAGCATGGCACCTGGGAGGGAAGTGGGCTTCCCTAGGCTACATCCCTAGCTATCCCTTTTACTTACAAACCTACTTCTATTCTTTCTCTGTCTCTATCCAGCCATTGCTTTCATCCTAAAGTGACACACTAGTGCTCAGTATACTTGTAAGGATGTGCTATGGTTTAAGCACCTCACCTTAGAGGAGGAGACGGGTTCGGGGAGGGGTGACCTACTGCACACACAGCCCAGGCTTAGACCACAGGCCCCCATGCTGCCTTGCATTTCTGCAAGAAAACCAGGAGGCTGCCTCCATGGGTAGCATAGGTCTTCAAACTAATGAACTGAAACTTGGCCTTTTGATATAATTCATGTTAATTAATGAATCTGGAATTCTACTACACTAGCAGTTAGAAAACCTAGTCTTTTGCAATCTTACAAAACTGAAGGTCTAGGGGAGAGGAGGAAGCCAGAGTTGCTTCTGACATCACTTCTGCCAAGAGTGTTCCTCACTCCAAGTTCTTCCCGGACAGTTCCTGTGTCAATGTGGAGTGAGGCGCCTAGGTGCACCTCACCCAGACGGTTGTCTCTGCTCCTGAGGCTTGGATCTGAAACGTCTCCCAAAACCTCATTCAGGAAAGCTTGGGCCCCATGCAGCAGTGCTCACGGGGACTCTGACTTCCAGTGGGAAATCTATGGAAGGGCTCATAACAGAAAGTACCCGTGGGAAGGGGTGACAGTGAGAAGGCAGGGCCTGGCTGGAGGAAGAAGGACGCTGTGGGAGAGCCCTGGAGGGCTGCATCTGGTGTCCTGCCTCCAGCCTCCCAGAGGCCATGAGGTACATAGCTTCCCTCTGATGTGCCCTCCTACCTCACCAGAGACCAGAAACACAGAGCCAAGTAACTATGAACTGAAATGTTGGAAACTGTGCTACGATAAACCTTTTCCTTGTCCACACTGATTTTTCTCAGATGTCTTGGTAGTGAGAAGTCTGTCAAGGCTGCACCTCTGCTCCACCCTCATGCCTGGGTCACCCAGGTGCCACCCTCTTCCCTGACTGGACAGGAAATGTACCAACTGGCTTCCTGCCTTCCAAAGGCATGCCCAGCACCAAGTAGGCACCCAATGCACATTTGCTAAATAATAAAAAGAGACACACAACCCATGTTCCTTATACCATGCATTAAAAGCATGCTCGCCTTCCTGGGACCACATGCCAAGACCCCTACACAGGAGGCCCCTGGAAGTACAAGCAAGCAGCACAGAAATGAGCCCCACCCATTTCAGATATAGTCAGTCACCCACCAGGGAGCTGGTGCTGCCACTGCAGGGCCGGGCCCTTCTCCGGCAGTAAATCTCCCTTCACTGCCAACAACAAAGAACACGGCCTTGCCCTTGAGTTTATTTGGCTCCTACAGAACATGTTTCACTGTCCTGGGCACTGAGTTTGACTTTTAACCCCCTTTAAACTCGGAAATAAAAAGGATCCATAGAGAACTCCCTGGCTTCTAATTTAACACATAAAGAGCCAAGGAAGTAAAAATGAAACACTCCTCCTCAAGAGTCCTGCTCATATCCTGTGGTTCTGTCTGAGCACAGGGAAACCATTGTACTGCCAGGAGTTTTGAAACATGTATTGATACATAGTATTAATCTCCCTGTTCAAATCTGTAGTTTTAACAGACTTTGATATACCTCTAAGTAAAATGTACCATTTCAAATCCATGTAAAAAAAAAAAAAAGAAAAAAAATACAGTAAAAACTACATTAGGCAAAACAGGTCCCCTCTCTTTCCTGATACTTGACAAGTTCATTTTCATATATTGTGACCAGACCTAAGAAGATCAAGAACGAAGCAGCTATTAAAATTGAAACAGGCCTGGTGCTGCGATGGGACATGGGCTGTAGCACACAGCACACAGCAGCCTGCCCTACACAGCCTTCACTGAGAATTTCCAAAGGACAGGACATCTTGGAGTCACAGTGAAGACAGAGCTAATAGAACCAAAGGCCAGGCAGGGGCTCTGTACCACATGAGTCCAAAACAATCACTATACATTGTGTCCCTTAGCAGTCAGATGACCGAGCTATGAGGAGCACGTGGCATACAGTAAGACCCCGTCTCAGAGCACCCACAAACTAACGGAGGCAGGCATTCTCATACACTCAAACAAGGCCTATAATTCCAGAGGCAGCCTTTCTTGCTCCCCACAGAGGCACAAAAGCTAGCTGGTAGCTCTTGGTTCCCGCCAGCCAGTCCACCTCCAACTTAACTGAGGTTCCAAACATTTATCACTGAATTAAATCTCCTATGACCATACTGTACCAACAGCCAGAGTAAATGCACAAGCTAGCCAGGCAATGATACTGTACAATTAAAAAGAAACACACGGAGCCGAGTGTGGATTTTCAGCGCCTTCCTGACAAGGCCAAGCTGAAAACAGGGCTAGTGCAGCCCTCAGCTTCCACAGCAAACCTTGAGCTGCTGTCATTCCTACGCAGGGGCGAGGAAGACACAAACCACAGAGCCACTTCTGGGCTTTATCCTGGCAGAAAGTGTCAGTCGGGGGGGGGGGGACACAGGCACAATCCTGATCTGCTCAGACAGCACTGAACAACCCAGGCTGCTCTAGGATCTAAGGGCTCATCAGCTGTAGCAACCAGGACCCATGAGGTACAAAACCCTTCACAGTAGGGCCTGCAGCCGGTCTAATACAGCCCAGGCCAGCCCAAGTATTGCAGCCTGTAAGTCCACTATAGACATAATAACAAAACCCCAAGGGCCTGGTCATGCCTAGGTAATTCATGGGGCTTAAGGCCCCTTCTAGTCAGGGCCACCTAAACTTCGCAGATGCACTAAGGAAGAAAAGGTTATAGTGAGCCAGGCACTGCGCTGTCTCCTCGTTTATGAGCCTACTCTGAGGAAAGGGTGTCTCTGCCAAGGTGAGCTTTGAAGTTGCCGTGTGAAGTTCTTGGTGAGGACATCACATGCTGGCTGAGCTGTGGTCTCTTCACAGAAGGAGTACACAGGAAACAGCCTTAGGAGAGACTAGTATGAGCTCATCCTGTGTAGAGATGTGGGGTCCCAGGGCATCTGGGGTCTAGGGGCCAGTAAGGCTTCTCCTGTGAGAAGGGTTCAGGCCTGCTAACCGCTCCAGAACTTTACTACCTCAACAAGCAGCTCCCAGAATGATTTATTACAGGAACAAACACACGAAATCAGATCCTCTGAGGACAAGCCTGGGCCAGTTAACAAGTTACAAACACTCTGGTGCTAATAAGACCAGGGGTACAAGCAGAGTTGGGGTTCTAGTTGGGCTGAGTCCTACAGTGACTGCCATGGACTGGCCCTTCAGACTTTTCTGCTCTTGGTATTGAGTCTGTGGACATTATTTGCAGGATGAGAGAGATGGGAAGAGTCAGAAGAACCTGTGGCAAAATTTTAATAGCCACGCCCACGATCAGGGAGTGCCACTGTTTAGCTTATAATCAGCAAAATCTACCAAACGCCTGGGCAAAGAAAGTCACCCAAACTACTGAGGCATTCAAGCCTTAGCTTTATACAACAGTCTTTAGGAATGGGGACAGCGCCAACAAGCAAATTTAGTCACCTAAAAATACCCATGAGCTGCACCTATGGGATTATAAAATAGTTAACAATAAAACTTAGGCACACTGCACACAGCACTGTCTAGGGCTCGGAGCTGGGCCTGGCAGTGAAGGCTGGTAGTCCCAGGGATCTAGGGAGACATCTTCCAAAGATGAAGGGGAAGAACAACAAATACTAGAAAACGCTATGGATCATCCAGGAAGGTCAAGGACTGAGTTAAGAGTCTGAGGAGTACCAGGGAGTACCAGAAGGGAGGGTGTGAAGTTTGCAGTGTTGCTCCTGAGGGGCAAAGCCCGATGGTTTTCTTAACCTGAAGGACTTTTGGGGTTTAGAACTAGTGGGAGGGAAAAGAAGTAGCTGGTCCTTTCTTTGAGAAAAAAAAATGTAAGTTTTGACTCAATTCATGGATTTCACAAATGTTTAAGAAATGAGAAAATTCAGGGTTGGAGAGAAGGTTTAACAGTTAGGAGCACTGGGATCCAGATTTGGTTCCCAGCACCCACATGATGGCTCACAACTGTCTGCAACGCCGCTTCCCAGCAAACCCTCATAAACATAAAACAAGCAAGTAAAATTAAAATAAAAAGGAAATGAGATAATTATCTGCCATTATGTTTCACTCTCCAGATGAGCCACTCTCAGGCCCCCTGCGGTGTCTGCACAGGAAGGTAAACGTGGTGTCCAGAATGTAAGCACACTGATTGTCTCTCAGTCCTGCCTTAACTCCACAAACCACATGCCAGCAGCTTAAGACCTTCCCTGGGAGTCACCTCCAGACACTCAGGCAGCCTTCTTCCTTTAAACGGGCTGGGGTTGGGGTTGCCACCCCACAGGACCACCTTATGTGCCCCGAACTCCCACATTCGTGGAGCAGCCACAGCACTGCCGAGATCTGCTATCAATTCTAGCAATTTTGGTAAAAGAACTCTCCTGTTAATGACCTGGTGACATTTTAGGCATCGTTACGCTTCCCACCCTTCTTAAGTCTGTGGGAGTGACTGCCAGCACAGCGGAGCCCTCTCCCCACACGGAGGGCAATACACTGTGTCACTAAAACAATACAATAGAACCCCAATGAGGAGCAGCAGCTAAGATCAGCTTTAGCCCTCAATGCAGTTAATATTTTCTAAAAACAAGTTATTCACTCATATGTGGAAACTTGTGTGGTCAACACAGTTGTTCTCATAATTAACATGGTGGACAGGGGGTTCTCTTAAAAAGTCTGGGTAGCCAGCTTTTCAGTTTCCTGATCAATAAAAAATACAACAATCTTCCCATAAAAGCTCCGATATCCTACAGTAACAGCCAGAGTCAGTTTAATGGAAGCAACCTATGGTTAAATGTAAATTCATAGTCTCACCGCCCTGGCATGGTGGATCTGGGAGCTGGATGGATGCATTGGGGGACACAGGAGTGGGGACATACCACAATGCATACAGGAGTCCTTACCTGCTGCCTGTTGTTCGGCATATATGGAAGCAATGTCGACACGTGGAACATGAGTTCAAAGTCTTTGTATGTGGTATAGAGAGAGTGAGTCCCTGTGGAATCGGCTAAAAACAAAGTAAGCAGAAAGTTAGTCAGGCAAGCACAGAACCAGGGCTCTGCCGTGTGGACGGTGGTTTCCGCAAAGGATGAGAAGCACCAGCTGCACTGGTGTAAACCTAGGTGCAGCCTCCCTGGCGCTCCACTCGGCTGTTCAGCTCTCCTACACCTCTGCTCTCCTGTCAACTTTCTACTGAGCATGATCTCATAGACTCGGACCCAGGGGGAGATTATGGTCTCTTTCTGTACCTCCTTCCTGCATAAACACACATTAAGAAATGGCAAAGCTAGACCGGGGAAATGGTTCAGTTGGCAGAGTGTTTGCCGAGTGAGCGAGGATCTGCAGCACCCATGTCAAAGGCTAGGTGAGGAGTGGGTGTCTGCATCTGGCAGGTGTGGAGACAGGCAGATGGAGGTCGCTGGGCATCCAGTGTAGCCTCATCAGTGAGCTCCAGGTCCAGTGAAAACTCCTGCTTATAAAGGAAAGTGGGTGGACCAGTGAGATGGCCCAGCAGGTGACAGCTACTGCCAAACAAACTAGAAAATTCAAGACTGATCCCTGGAACCCACACAGACCAACCAGAAGGATACGGGGCTAATGCACCCATAATCCCAGCATTTCTATGGCAAGATAGGAGGTGGTAACAGAACTGCCCTAACACACTGGGCTCAGAGAGCCTAGGGTACTTTAGGTACTATCAAAAACGAGATAGCCTGCCTCAACAACATGGGAAGAGGAAATTGACTGCTCAAAATTGTTCTATGATCTACCTCCACACGCCCATCATGGTGCTGTGCGTTCTATGATCTAGCTCCACATGCCCATCATGGTGCTATGCGTTCTATGATCTAGCTCCACACGCCCATCACGGCGCTGTGCGTTCTATGATCTAGCTCCACACGCCCATCACGGTGCTGTGCGTTCTATGATCTAGCTCCACACGCCCATCACGGTGCTGTGTGTTCTATGATCTAGCTCCACACGCCTATCACGGTGCTGTGTGTTCAGAGTCGCACATGAGAAATAGAAAGTAAAGGGCAGAGGGAGGAAAGCAATGCAAGAGGACACTGACTGACATTGACCTCTGGTCTCTACTTGAACTTGCATGCTCTCTGCACAATGTACACAAACATGTACACACACATACACCATATATAAATATTTTAAACAAGAAATGGTGGTGTCTGAATTGTTGATTGTAAAGCTAGTCATATGTTGTTTTTAAATGTATATAAACACACACAAACATGCATATAAATACACAGGCCACTCACATATACATGCACGTAAACATACACTCACAAAAAACACAGGAACTCACACATACACAAGCTACACAGGCTATTTGCATACAGTGCGCACAAACACCGTAACTCCAACTCGCAGAGATGCTTACTCTTATTGTCCAGCTGTGCACGGTACTTGCTGAAGCCTTTCAGCCGCACCCTCTGGCCGAGGAGGTCCAGGAACTCCTCGAAGGCTGGCCCTGCGGTCTCGTTGTTGTACATCTCCTCTTCCGTGCTCTGCCCGGCTTTGCAGTACAGGATCCCGATTTTGTGCTGAAAGCTCAGCTAAAATGAGAGGAAACAGGATGAACTTGGCAGCCAGGCCAGGCCTGCTCGCTTCTAGCCAAGTTAAAGCTGCGGAAGCCCGGGATCTGGTTCTCAGGAAAGCATGCTGGAGAAAGTCCCAAAAGCGACTCTCATTGTGCAAGATGTTACAAACAGGAACCAAGTCCAGAAACCCCAGGATACAGCTAGAGAAGAGTGAAAACCCTAAGAAATACTGTCTGTGGCCAGCGCCGTGTGGGGCTTGAGAAAGAGTGGGCAGCCCCGTGCAGACACAAAGCAAAAAGTGCGACCATGTAAACGGCTCATCTAACACACTTCACAGCAGCATCGGGGTTATTTCCCAAGTTCGGGAAAGGGTAAGGCCATGGACTTAGAAAAATTTTCTCTTCTCTGGCTCTTTTGGTTTTTTTTTCTGTAATTTATTTGAACATTCATGGGAAAATGTTGGCTGAAAGGAGAGAAATCAAATCAAATTAAGGTCTGGTAAGGGAAGAATTCCAGCGAGAACTGCAATACGTGTGCATGCATAGAAATGTTTTGTTTCCACCAAAGTACGTTTGGTTGTACAATTATAGTCATTTCTCACATTTTGACTGTTTTGAAAAGAAAACATTGGCCACAGACACGAGACTTCAGAAAGAGCTGTGGCAGTGATTGAACAGTTCCTGCCACAATCCTACGTCACAGTCAATATCGTGTCAGAGTAGAAGCCGCCACTGATTTCCTCCAGAACCAGAAAGACACTAGTTCCAACTTCAGCGCTTGCTCCCCGGCCCCCAGATCAGCTCCTCGGCCAGCAGAGGCCTTGGTCCTCGAGCAGCAGCGAAGCCTGAGAGCCTGACCGTCAGGCGTCCCCGCTCCATGGCGGGCTGGCCTTCGGAGCTGAGATGGGAAACTCTAACTGAACCCCCGAGCCCCACAGCTGACTCTAGCAGTTCTCAGAGCAAGGACAGAGTGACAGCCTCAGCCACTTCAGTATCCATGGTGAGAGAGACTGGTGCTTCCTGGGGCCTCAGTGGCTGCGGGAGCTTCGCTGTCTCTTCGATGGGTGCCCACAGCACGACAGAATCAGGCCAGGAACAGGGCTGCACTCATGGGTGGTCACCACCATTTACTTCCCTCATCTGTTCTCCAGCAAGATGGAACTGAGAAAGAAATGCTTCCAGGGACCCAGAACCATTTACTATAAGATTGCAGCAATCTAATGCTATTCAGGAAGTGATCTATTGTCACATGGCCTCTTTTAGAAAACTAAAAAAATTGTCAAATGGCACTTCACTTTTCCTCCTCCTAGCACACTGACAAACAATGCTGCTATGAATACAGCTGAGCACATGTCCTTGTGGTATGACTGAGCATCCTTTGGATATATACCCAAAAGTGGTATTGCTGGGTCCTGAGGTAGATTGTTTTCTAATTTTCTGAGAAATCTCCATACTGACATCCAAAGGGACTGTACCAGTTTGCACTTCCACCAGCAATGGAGGAGTGTTCCCTTTGCCCCACATCCTTTCCAGCATAAATTGTCATCAGTGTTTTTTATCTTGGCCATTCTTTAGGTAACTCTTCTTAAAGGCCAACCTATGAATTCCCTAATGTATAAATCAGAATGGCCTCTTTAAGAAGAGAAAAAGGCAGCATATGTCGCAGAGATGGCTCGGTGGTTAAGAGCACTTGCTCTGTAGAGGGCCCAGCTTCGATTCCCAGCACCCACATGACAGCTCAGAGCCACCCCCAACTCCAGTTTTAGGGAACCTGATGCCCTCTTCTGGTGTGCATACATTCACACACATAAAAATAAAAGAACATCTTTAAAAAACAAAAAGGAAGTGGGAGTTGGAGAGATGGCTCACTGGTTATGAGCATCTGCTGTTCTTTCAGAGACTCTGAACTCCCAGCACCCATGTGGGATGGCTCACAACTGCTTATAATTCCAGCTCCAGGGTATCTGACACTCTATGGCTTTCTCGGGTACTGGCATATATACACATGCATGCACACACACTTCCAAAAATGGAAAAAATGGCCTTACAGAAGCTGGGAGGTAAGTTTATAAAGACAATGTGTCAAAACCCCAAGGCCCTGCATTGTAACTGCTTTTCACAGTGCTCTGCCTCCTTGCTTGAAACATCTTACCAAACCCAGTAAAGAAAATGAACAAGCTAGACTCTCCTCACCTGACTATGTCCTGAAGGGAAGTGAGATGGCCAGGAGCCAATCACAGGGAACCACAAGGGCTACAGAACCCAAGCGAGAGAAGCCACAGCAAGGTTAATTATCAGTTAAATATCTGAGCTTTTTTGTTGTGTTAGTGCCCTCAAAGGCAGATTTGCTTTCAGGAAAATAAACAGAACAGCGGTGCCTGAAGTAAGAGGGCAGATTTGGCAGGTGACGGTAAAATACATCTCTGTTAGGAGTAAAATAAATAGCCTCTTTTCTCAACAGTCCTTGACTTCCAGGACACAGGAGGAGTTGCCCGAGCTGAAAGGTCAGCTGGCACTCAGGTCCAAACATCATCACAACACACAGCCACCTCAACATTGCCAAGGTGGAAGACAAAGCCACGGAGCCCTGACTCCAGTATCAGTTTGCTGACATCCAATTCTAAGATGGTGTTCACCCAAGGTCTGAAAAGGATGGGCACAGCTTGTGGACCTGCCTGGCTTATGACCTCAGGATCATCTGCCTTACTCGGTGAGGACACAGCAGGCCACGGTTACCGTGTGGTTTTGCCACTCTGCTCCTGAAAAGCAGAACCACATGGTTTGGGCAAAATGAACCCTCTATGGGATTCTCTAGATTGGTCTTTGGGGTCATACGCTTTACTTGGAGACATTTGCAATAAATGGTCTCAAAGAAAAAACATGAGAACCTGGTTGTAGTAAGAGGAGCGGGCTGTGTCCCGCTGCCTGGCTAGCTTAGCCCCCGAAATAATCACGTGGAAATTGTATTAATTAAATTACTGTTTGGCCCATTATATTTAGCCTCTTTTTGGCTAACTCTTACATCTTGATTTAACCCACTTTTAATAATCTGTATAGCACCACAAGGTCGTGGCTTACCGGGAAAGATTCCTAAGCAGCGTCAGTCTTAGACAGGAGTTTTATGGTGTCTGTCACACTGTCTTTTTTTTAGCATTTTGTTTTGTCTACTCCACCTACCTGATTTTTGCCCTATCAAAAGGCCAAGGCAGTTTTCTTTATTTACCAATGAAAGCAACACAAATACAGAAGAACCGCCTATACCACCTGGCTATAATTCTGGCTACCTGGCAGACTGAGGCAGGAGGATTCTGAGTTCAAGACCAGCCAAAGATACAGTAAGACCATCTCTTTAGAGAGAGACAAGCTGGTGGGTGTGTGCCCCTGTGTGTGCATGCGTGTATGTGTGTGTCCCACACAGCTCAGGTTTGCATGAGCTTTCTGGCCACACACTGTACGCACCCCTTGTTCATCCAGCTTGAGCAGCTGCTCCGGGACCTTGGGGGAGCTGGCTGCCTGCCGCAGGCACTGGATGCTCAGCTCTGGGATAACATATTCCAGGACTTCCTTGAGGGGCAGACCCCGGGCGGTTCCATGCCGGGCTGTGGAGGGGACAGCATCTTCGAGGATCGCTCCTCTCAGTGTTGTGAGCTGGGACAAATGAGACTCCAGTTAGTACCTGGTGCTAGTTACTCACAAGGGGTCTAACAGTTTAGCAAATGGAAGTGAGACACTCCGACTGAAACAAAATCAACATTCTTTTCATCAACAACTTTACAGAAGAATGGGAAGGCACCAGGAGGGGCAAACAGATCAGACAAACAGAGGAGAACCTCAGAATGAAGGAAACAAGGCCAAGCAACACAAACAATTGACCTGGAAGCCCTGAAACCCCATGGGAAGGCTACTGAGGAGGGACCCGGGATAAGCCCACAGTCCATCCTCCTCCTCCAGTCTCTGCATTTCTGTTTATTCCCTTCTCCTTTCTTGTCTTCTGTTTAATATCTATGCCGAACACTCCTGGGGATGCATGTGGGTGGCTGAGATGAGGCCACAGGACCCAGCCTCACATTTTGTTCTATTGCTTGGAAGCCTAGTGTTCTGGATGAGAATGGTCCCCATAGGCACATATATTTGAATGCTTGGTGCCGGGCTGGTAGAACTGTTTGGGAAGGATTGGGAGGTGTGGCCATGTTGGAGTAGGTGCATCACCAGGGGTGGGCTTTGAGGTTCCAAAAGCTGGTGCCATTCTCTCAGCTCTCCGCCTCCTGCTTGTGGGTCAAGGAATGTGAGCTCTCGGCTGCTCTTACAGCACCGTGCTTGCCTGCCTGCTAGCTGCCCGGTCCCCACCATGATGATCATGGACTCTGACCCTTAGTAACCATGAGTCCCAGTAAATGTTTTCCTTGATGTTGTTTTGGTCATGGTGTCATCACAGCAACAGCAAAGTAAGACAGATACCTGGGTCACCATTCTGAGCTGTTGTGATAGGGAACAGCCACTTCCGTGTGGTCCAAGTGATCCCATTGCTTGGCCATAGGAACTGAGGGTGGTCACAGGGACACCTGGCACATACAATGTTCTCTGTGCAGTCATAAAGCCTGTGACCTGCACTAGCCGTGTTGTCCACAGACGTCAGGGAAGGTGACGAGTGTGACAGACATCAAGACAACTGGTTTCATCAATTATTTACATTATTATTGTAAACTTTAATCTGTACAGGTTTGTCTTCAAAGCTGTCACTCAAGGAAAGGGTTTAGCCCATAAGAACATAGTCAGCATTGAGCCCAGGACACCAGGACACCTGCATATATCAGCTGAGACATACAGGGTTACCATGCTTAAAGAAACAGAGGAAACCAGAAAAGCCTCTTTATTTTTGGGGGGGGGGGTCTGACCTAAAGTGGTCAGCTGGCACATTCTGGAAGGTCTGCCAAATGGGGCCCACTCTGATTATGTGGGCCAGGGGACTCAGGCCTGTAGTGCGGGGGAATCTGATTCCTTAGGGTAGCTGGTGTGCTGCTTAGCTGGACCATGTGTCCAGTGATCTCGATTCTTACTTGTATGAGACCAGGCAGGACAACAAGCTGCTCTGCCACGGTGTGGGCTGGACAGACATGGAGCCAGACTGGTTCCATGTGCCAGTCAGACCCACTGCAGGCCACCTCATCTTCTGCATTTGGTCTTAAGTGCATTTCCAAATTCTGATGCGAACTATGTAGCTCACATCTGTCCTCACGTCTCAGCCCTAGAACCTTCCATATTTACCATGCTATTAGGTAAGTTGGTAGTAAGATTATAACTACTTAAGATCCAGGATGGGCTTCCAAGTACTCAATCAGGATAAAAATCACATAACCCCTCTCAGGGTCCTTAAACGTTAGATGACTGATAAGAAAATTAGGTTTTCCAAAGTTTGACTAAAGTGGCAATGAGGGAGGACTCCACAGCAGCCTCTTACCTCACTGGTCCTGAAGGCCACCCTGTAGTTGAACTGGGACCCTTCTTTCTCCTTGGGATCTTCTACCTTCTCCCTCCGGATGCTGACTGCCACGGGGCCAAGGTTTTCATCTATTCCAAAGTAGTTCTGGTGCTCTGGGATTCAAAGGAGCAGAGTCAGGAGGGAGAGCGATGCTGCATGATCAATTCACATACGTCCCCAGGGGAGCGCCACAAGGCTACACCATGATCCCAATGCACAGTGCACCCTTCCTGTTCCCTATCTGGACATGCTGTCCGATCCTGCTGCCTCTCTCGCTACCTCTCTGGGCGCCATTCTGTAGTAATGAGGGCGTGTGCGGGCTTGCTTTTGGTCGGCCACCTGGCTCCTGCTGCCCGGCTAGCTTATACCCAAAATAATTACACGGAAACTGTATTCATTGAAATACTGCCTGGCCCATTAGCTCTAGCCTCTAATTGGCTAACTCTCACATATTTGTTTAACCCATTTCTAATAATCTGTGTGTCACCACGAGTCGTGGCTTACCGGGAAAGATTAAGCGTGTGTGACCTGGGAGCTTCATGGCGGCGGCTCTCTCTCACTCTCTCCCCTTTCCAGTATCCTGTTCTCTTTCCCTGTCTATCTAAGTCCTGCCCTATCAAAAGGCCAAGGCAGTTTCTTTATTAACCAATAAAAGCAACCCAAATACAGAAGGACCATGTCATTGGTGTAGGAGGTCCTTCTGTTTGTGTGTTGCTTTCATTGGTTAATGAATAAAGAAACTGCTTTGGGCCGGATAGGGCAGAACTTAGGTAGGTGGAGAAGACAGAATTGAATTCTGGGAGAAAGAAGGGCAGAGTTAGAGATGCTATGGATCTCCTGCCTGAGACGGATGGATGCTGGTTAGAATCTTGCTGGTAAACCACAGTCACATGGCGATACACAGATTAATAGAAATGGGTTAAATTAAGATGTAAGAATTAGCCAATAAGAAGTTAGAGCTAATGGGCCAGGCAGTGTTTAAATGAACACAGTTTCTGTGTGATTATTTTGGGTGTAAGATAGCCAGGCGGCCAGGACGACAAGCAGCCCGCTCCTCCTGTTACAGGTCATGAGGGCCTATACCCCAAAGCTGCCATCAGCAGGATGGGTGACCATCCTCAGTACTGTGGAGAGGCATGGTTCCTCCACAATCATCACTGATGGCTGCCATGTGCTGCTCCCTTCCATATAGCAGGTGACCTTCTCTGACTGAAAGAGACTCCTGAGGTTACCCAATGAGCCACTCTGACTTGTCAGAGTGATCTTAGCCATTAGTGCAGTAGCAAAGGTCACCTTGTCATCAAACTGTCTCTAATGTCTAAGGAGAAACTTAGTGACAAGGAACACGTGATGATTGCTGGGCTGTAAAGGCCACTGGTACTAGAAGCCCAGTAACTCCCTCCACCAAGATGCCAGTTCACCTTTTCTTTCCCATAAATCCCTGGCCCTTAAGTGAGACCCAAACCACACAACGCCATGGCAGGAATGGACATGGAGGTGTCCCATCTCTTAGGCACAGGGTGTCCCAGGATACATTTTCTAATGGACAGTCACCAGCCTTCACTCATCTTCATTATAGCCACATGCCAGGTGACATTTAGCAGAGGGGACATGGGAACATATAAGGAAGCAATCCTCACTCATGATGTGAATCTCCTGTCGGGAACCCTTCCAGTGCTGGGACACTCCTTGCTCTGTGAACAACTCTCACTGGACCACAGAAGAACGCAGGGTCACCATGCTCCACTGCAGTTTCTACACTGATGTCTCCTCAGAAACAGTCCGACTTACGGCAGCACAGCAGAGGCAGCTGGGTTGTGCAGAGCGGTTGCCCACGTGCCCATTAATTTCAGGTTAAGGGCACGCCTGTCATTAACAGCTGTATCACACAGTACCACATGCACAATAGGTAGCAGATGTGAATTCTTTATGAACCACAGCCTGGTCAGTTCTCCAAGGGCTGTATCCTTAAACACGGAGTTTTTCTTCACCCTCACACGAAACATCACATTGATTCCCGCTGGATGCCACCTTCTAGGCTTCTGCCAATCTTTCCCAACTCTCAGTTTGTGAGTTTGGGAAGCAGACTAGTGTGGC